>OZ023316.1:40393832-40416332 GCA_964007375.1 Ophion obscuratus | reverse complement strand
AGTATCCGATAAATGGCCGCCTCGACCCTGTTTGCAAACGATCACTATTTTGACGAAATTTTCAATAATATTTTGGCATAATTGCGGACTAATTTCATCAATGGTGCGTCCAATTGTTACTTTGAGCTGCAGAATGGCCTGTGGATCATTGGCATACACTTTTCTTTTCGGAAAATCCCATGGAAAAAATCCAATGGCGTCAAATTCGCACGATCTTGGTGGCCAATCCATGAAACTTCGTTTGCAATAACTATGCAGTAATAATGCAGCAAATAACAATTTCTATGCATTGCTCGAACGTATAATTCTCCATGATTAAACCTCAATACTTCCTGTTGTCCAGTTGTCTAATGAATTCCTGTTGTCGAAGATTAGTACCGTAAAATGGAGCCACTTCGAACAGGTTTTGGAAGTTTTTTGCAGGTAACGTTTTTTTTAACATCCTAGATACCAACTTTTTTTGCTCCAATAGAACAGTGTGTCCTTTGGCTATCAAATGTATAAGAAAGTCCAAGCTCCACCGTACCCTCACAATTTGATATATAAGATTTTTTAAAGTGTCCAAAGTAGCCCCGAGTGGGGGGGGTTCTTTGACAGGGCATTGATATGCTACTTATGTCAAAGATTGAGGGTTACTTTGGAACCATTTTGATAAAAAAATGTAATATTTTATGCATTATACATGGAATTAAATGAAAAACAACGATTTTTTATAACCAAATTGTCATCGCTATTAAGGCAGCAGAACCCGAACAATTTTCGTCCAATCGACTTGAAATTTTAACTGTAGCTTCTTAGATTGCTTTGACAGTCAAGTACGAGCGCTTTTTTTCGATAAATCGAAAATTGTGAAAAAAATATATCACTTTCGAGATGAAAATTATAGTCGAAAAATGAACTTTTTTTCAAACTCGTCTCCATTTTTCTTTTAATTATTTTTTAATTCCCCCCGTACTTGACTGTTAAAAATAATATAATTAACGAAAATATTTCACTCTTAGTTCCGGGACTAAATTTACGACAGTTCTGCTGCATGCCGCGGAATGGGTTGGCTGAAAAACAGTAGTGTTGTTGTAGTGACTCGTGCGCCGCCATTTTGTATACTTTTGACAAATATTTTTTTTTTACATACTTCGTTATATACCGTATAAAATCTAAAAGTTATTTTGACCATGTATTTGATTCCTTCCTTCAAAAAAAAAAATCCAAAGAAAACGGTCGAAAATGGGTAGTTACCGTGGGACCCTCCCTTAAGGAAACATTTTACATAAAAATATCAAGTACCTGGGGTGCTATTATAGGCACTTAAAGAGTCTCCTAATTGTCATTGAGATCAAAATCAACTTGAGCAACATTACAATCAACTTTAGCAACATTATAATAAACTTGAACAAGAAATTGTTGTTCAAGTTTTTATTTTGGCACTCTGTCAATGTAGCCCCAAAAACTGTCCAAGTTACCCTGTATGTCAAAGTAAGTTTTACGATACTCTATGTTCGTCAAAAAAAAAAAATGGCGCGCAATTAAAAGTGTCAGTTCATCTTGAGACACCCTTTACATCGTTAGTGAGATACAACATATCTACAGGCCTCTGTTACTGTAGATACATACCGCGCATTTTCCCTTCATCATTGCACGTCTCCTATGCGGTGCCGCGTTCTCCAAGCATTCTCTTAACAATAGTGCATACGTATCCTATCCGCATCTCTTTCGCCCTCCCCTTTCATTCTCGCCACTCGAACTATAATATCGCACTTGCAGATAGCAAGCGAGATTATACAGATTACTTTATTCCGCTCTTTGCGAACGAGAGAACATTAGAACGCAAAGTGTTCACACCCAACAATTGTACAACCCCTTGCTTATTCCATTATTCTCAGCCACAGTTCTACTCGTTTTCTTCGTCGTTATTATTGTATTATTGTCATTGATGTCACTGGGAATGATAACAATGGCAATATTAATTGGAAGTGTCGGTCACAGAGATGATGGGAGTGCTGGATATGAGGGCCCGTGTCCGGGAGGAGGTTCAGGGGTTAGGCTACCGTGACGACCCGCACATCAGGGTTATTTGAAGATAATGATTTTAAAGGAATAAGTAGGATGAATGAAAAACGTTTGGGAATTTATGTGTATGTAGATTAACAAAGTTGTGTGGCGAATTTCATTTTAAAATGTTAATAATTAAAGAAGTTCCAAACAATCTCGTGAAGGACCTTTGTACCTGAGAGGCTCAACGGTGTACTTGATTTTGGCCACCCGGTTGTTCTGGGACAAGAAAACGAGTTTTTTTGTTTCATAAAATAAATAGTATTGGCTGAGTGTTTCAATATTTAAAAAATGATGTTTGATGTTTTTTAATTTTTCGAGCAAAAATTACATCAATATTTTTAATAACTAATGGAAAAAATGTTGAGCACAAAAAGGTCTGTCGAGACTAAATTCATTACTGTTTCGCACATAAAAAACAGGGAAACCGGGGAAACGGGAAAACTCGGGGGAATTTCTTTCCTCCTGGAATAATCAGGGAAAAGTCAGGAAATTTTGAAATTTCTCTACTATTCTTTCAGAATTTACTGTTTGCAAGAATTACGAAAAATGAAAGCGACTTGAAAAACAAAACGAAAAGTATAAAACTAAATATTTTTGTATATTTTTAATATTTATATTATTCTTCATTGTACACAAACAAAAGTTATGTCAGTGCCGAGCAAGGGAAATAAAAAAAAACTGATTTATTCTAAAGCTATATACTCATTTCCATTCGATTTGTCGATACACAACCGCACAATTATTATGGTAAATAAGTGTTTTTATACTTTTTAAAATTATTTATCCCCACCGACATAAAAATGTCTTTTTATCATAAAAGACTAGGTTCTGCATTTGTTTTAATTTATTTTTCGAATTGCACTTTGTTTAATTTTCATTTTCACATTTAACTTTTGTATATATTCGATCTTGAAAAAAATATATGTTCTCCATTTGCCCCCAATCTCCCTGGAATATTTGCAAAACCTGTGTGAAAAACCTGGAAAAGTCAGGGAATTTCTGATTCAATAATGCGCAACAACCATGAAACTACTACTAAACGAATTAAGTGTACCAAATTTCAAATTAATCCGTTCATTAGATGACGAGAAATCGTGTACACCTTTTTGAGAAACATAGCCTCGAGAGAAACGCGTTTGAAGTTTTATCAGCAGATCTATCGTTGTAATCATAAGTTTACCCTAAAGCTGCGATTCCTGCACAATATAATAGGCCTTCCTCTTCAGTTTCAGTTGCCTCAAGTGACGAACCAGTGTTTGTCATTTTCACAGTAGCCTAACCTCTGAAGCCACACCCCCCTGCCACTTCACAATTTTCAACCCTAATTTCGCCTCAACGATACGATCAATTGTGATTCATTTTATCGTCTCCAAGTTTTGAAAAAAAAAAAAAAAAAATGCAAAGGTCGTAGTTACCATAGGATGAATAGTGAATTACCAACTGATGGACCGAATTCATGCACATTTCAAGACCGTTAGGCTCTCGGCAGTTAAATAATAACCATTTTGAGCGTTTTTTCTACTGTCTTAATGGAAACATTACGAACAAATTGGGATTTATAGTGTTTTTTTTACATCAAACTAGCAAAGTTGTACCACCAAAGCTCAAAATATCGACAATCCTGAAAATGTAGTCCATCAGTTTTCCGTCTGGTGGCGATTCCGCGTGGGGAATGTGCACACATCACATGCATTACACACGGACTTGCGGCACCGGTTGCCTATTGGGCCTCTGGTCTTTGCTGTAGTGCTGGCGGTAGCTTGCGGCGGCTCGTATCCAAAAACTACGACTTCTGCAACAGCAATGATAATCATAATTATCAACATAATTATTTATTATTATTATCAATATGTATTATTATTATTATTGCTATTGATGCGCAATAGTGATGATAAAAGTTCAAAATATTATAATCACTGAACCGACACTGATGGGTGAGCGGTCGGAGTTCGATCCGGCGGTACATCGAGTTACGCAGTGCTGTGCTTCGCCGATACTCGGAGCGGTGACCGCTTAGTCGTGAATCATTCGTAAATTACAGAGGCTTTCAATAAAAATGAGTCGTAATCAATTTTGTGCCCAACGATAAACTGGAATAAAAAGTTTTGCGCAAATTTAGTAGATTCAGCCACTTTTACATTTTCTCTGAAAAGTCGCGGCTATGAAAATTCTTCTACTGGTCACATTTTTCGAAGTTTTATGATTAATATTTTTTTAAACATTCGGTGACCCTGTTTTTACAGTCGTTGCGGAATCTTTAGATATTTTACACCCGCGAGCAGTTTATATCAGACATCTAGAATTATTTAGTGTATAAATTATTAAATAGAAATGTGGCGAGCATGTCATCTCCATAAAACGCAGTATAAATGAGGCGATTTTGAGAGTCGTAATTTTTATCTAAACATTCGTTAAGGGAGACTTTGTCCTTGGAGTGCCATATTTCAGGTGTTTACATTTTATTATTTTTAAAGGAAACGAGTAAAGCTTTTTGAGTGCGGTTTTTTTCTTGCTTTTATTCATGATATACAGAACGTTAAAAAAATTTTGTTTGAAAAAAAAACCAAAATGGCGGCCGTTGCAGCTCCGCGAAAACAGGTCCTCAAATCGCGAGAGGTAAACGGCTGACATCACTGTCCCCCTCTTTGTTGATCTGAAACACAAATTCAAAGCATATTATCAATCTGTGACCCTTTGGTCATGGAATGACGGATGGGTTTTTCGTTTAGTACAAATTTCGGAAAATGGCGGTGATTTAAAAAAATCGAATTTTCGCGTTTTTTTTCCGCATAAAAAGATAAATAATAAATGCAAAAATGTATCTATCGAAAAAACGATCCGTCATTCCGTGAAGACATATTTTCTGAGTGTGCTCTCAAAATTTCAGGTCGATATGTTAATTACAGCGGTCAGGAGAATGTCAGCCATTTTTAAAAACGTGTTTTCGAGAAAAACGCGCTTAAAGTTTTGTAATGTGTTTGCGCAAATGTGTTTATAATTACCGCTAATCGGCAATGCCTGGTCCATAGAGGCATCCCTCCTCTTCTTCTAGCTGCTCATGTTGAGCCGCTAACATCTCCCGCTGCAATTTCAAGGACAAAGTCTCCCTTAAATTGGCTTGAAATTTTACCAGTATACTGGGATGTATTTTCACTTGATTAAAGACGAAAATCAGTTAATTGTTAAATATTCGGGCCCGTGAAAGGAATACCTTGAGACGGCCGTGAACGCAATGGGAGTTAGGTTAGATTAGCGAAGTGCGGGCAGAGAGTGATAAGAAAGGGTTCAATTGGGAAGGGTAACACGTGCAAATCACAAGGGTATAATTTGGAACTCAGAATCTGGAAATTATTATTATTACTGTTGATGCATAATAGTAATGATAAAAGTTGAACTTATTATTGTTACCATTATCGCTGCGACTTTAATAATGACTATTAGTCTTGCCTCTACCTTACGTATTGGGTTGGTAAGAAAGTCTTGCGACACTCTCCTTTCGATTAAAATATGTTTTCTTCTAACGAAGTTCTACAACATTCGAGAGTAGTATATTCAAGACTAGTCTAGAACCTTCCATGCCGTAGGGTATATAAGCGAGTCAGTTGTTCCGCGCAGACAGTACGAGCGAAGATGGATCATAGTGCACTTCGATCGATTGCATATTACGAATTTTTACAAGGGCGTTCTGGAAGAACCGCAGCCGCTAATATGTGTAGTGTGTTCAAGGCCAACGTAGTTCATCATTCAACGATATCCCGTTGGTACCAGCGTTTCCGTTCTGGCGATACATCTTTTGAAGACAAACCTAGGTCCGGCAGGAAATCAACTGTTGACGATGAAGAACTACGAGCACTTACAAAGGCAAAGCCTAATACGTCGTCACGGGAATTAGCTTACAAACTCGGCTGTAGCCATCCCACGATTCTCCAACATTTACAAAATCTCGGATACAGAAAAGCTGTTTCTTCTTGGATACCACACGATCTCAGCGAATCAAACAAAGCGACACGCATGTCTATCTGTCTTTCACTCCTGCAACGTCCACACAGAAAGGATTTTCTTCAAGAAATAGTCACTGGAGATGAAAGCTTGGTGCTTTATGTTAACTACACACGTAAGCGACAATGGCTACTGAAAGGAGAAAAACCAGATCCGACCCCTAAGCTGCCCCGTGAAGTGAAGAGAGTTTTACTCTGTTGTTGGTGGGATTCTGAGGGCATGCTATATTACGAACTGTTCCCATCCAACACCACGATAAATGCAAATACTTACTCTGCACAACTGCAAAAGCTGGCTGAAATTATCAAACAAAAAAGGCGTAAACGTCTCCAAGTTCGGCTTCTCCACGACAATGCTCGACCCCACGTAGCTAAGATGACACAACAATCTATTTCGCAACTGGGATGGGAAGTTCTACCGCATCCACCGTATTCACCAGACCTAGCACCTACCGACTACCATCTGTTTCGAGCTTTAAAAAATTATTTACAGGATAAAACATTTGATGATGTCGCGGATCTCAAAAATACACTGGTCGACTTTTTCAATTCACGACCCAAAGAATTCTGGAGTGCAGGCGTGCAAAGTCTACCAGAGCGTTGGGCACGAGTTATAGATACAGAGGGAGCATACATTACTGAATAATTGTTTACTGTTAAAATAAAATGTTTTTATATTTTACTCATGTTGTGTGTCGCAAGACTTTCTTACCAACCCAATATATAATGTATTTTTACACGGTGCTGAAATTTGCATAATCGGAACGGAAATTCTGCTTGATTTATTCACTTCTTCATTTGCATTATTATCTAAAAACTTTTTCTTAGCTTTTGGTTATAAATTTCCCATAAGTAATCTCAAAAATATTTCAGTGATTGTCGTAGCCTGAGTCGACTAAAAAAATACGGGTTATATAAAAAACGATATTTTTTCGTTGCCTTCCAACGATGCAAACTTCAATACTACATTTTTACGAGCTTTTATTATGTTCCGTAATTTACATATCAATCGTTATTACTTTTTCGATTCACTGTCGGCTAAACTGCACGATTTTTGCCATCGATCACCTAGTCTTCCGGAATTACCATCTAAATCGGAATTTTTTGTTTTCTTTTTTCGTCGATATCTCCGTACTTGGAATCGAAACGGGGGCAGAGACCCAATTGAGTTTGGTATATCGAAAGCGGTACTCCGAATACGAAAGTTCGATACGAACGTCGTTCGCGATCCGTATGAGACCGACGTACACCTACCGGTGAATTTCAGCTGTCAGCCTTGAAATAATTATAACCGAAGTGATTTTTTGCAAAAGCGAGAAGTTGTTTAGCTCTCCTCCGACCTATTCTTCTATTTCTCCCTTGCTCTTCACCCTTGTCTCGTTTTTCGGCAATTGAATCAAAACGTACCAAAGCTAAAGTGTATAGGTCCAAGATTCGTCTGCAAAGAGGCTTTCGTATCGGAGCTTTAACTTTCTCTCTCTCTCTCTCTCTCTCTCTCTCTCTCTCTCTCTCTATCTCTCTCTCACACACTCTCTCTTTCTGCGTATCGCCAATTGCCTCGTACGCGACCGTCTCATATATAAATACAAATGCACACACACATATACGTGTATCTCGTACACAGCCTTTTCCCTCCTATATTCTGTTCGTCGGTATAAGTTCTCTTTGCTGGTCCTACACGCCTCTCTCTTTCCCTCCCTCTCTCTCTCTATCTCTCTCTCTCTCTCTCTCTCTCTCTCTCTCTCTCTCTCTCTCTCTCTCTCTCTCTCTCTCTCTCTCTCTCCCCCCCCCCTGTTTCTCTTGGTATGGTGTACTTGGTTCAATCTAACTCTTGTCCTCGAGATCTTGACTTTGTACTTGTAAACGGAAGTTAAGCGGCTCAAGTGCACGCCTGCACGGTTATGCCGAGTTCGGAGCATATATATACATGCATATATATATATATATATATATATGAGCGTGTGTATGGGTAAATGCACTCCCACCCACTGTCCGGGCGCGCACATACACGCACACACACATAAATATAGATGCGAACTTGCTGGTGGGCTTTCGCGTTTACTACTTGAACGCTTGACCCATTTTCTCCAAATGTACAGACCCACTATATGCATGTATATGTACATTTATGTACGTATGTATGGAGAGACTCACACATATATCAGTTTCTCGGTGGGGCACGGTTGATTTCTCTCTGCCCCGTACATTCTGAACGATTTTCACAATTGCGAAAGTGCAAAGAAGCTCTTGGCTCGGAGGCTTTCGCGAGCGTTCACGGTAGGCGAGTCTTACGATCGAAAGGATCGGGCCTGATCTTGCTCGAATGAAGGAACGAAGCGCGATTGGAGGAAGCGCCGATGCTGTAATGTACTGCATGTACCTATCAAAATTTGAGTGAAACAATATGTATGTTTTTTCGTCTTATCACCTTGGAGGCATGTTGAAACGTGGCGCAGAACTGTCTCGCGGTTTTTGTTGGGTGGTCGTATATGCGTGAAAACGAATGTGGCGAGCGAAGGGGTTGATTAAGTTCGATTACGATGCGGGGCACAGTGGAGAAAAAATTACTTTGGTTGTTCAAAGCTGGGGGGCATGCCGAGAAATTTTTTGTTTGAAAAATTGAACCCAAAGTTGTTTTTAAGTATTTTTTTTTATTTCGTCGAATTAGAATGCTCGGTATAAGGAAATATCGCAGTAGTTTATCGCTACACATTGTTTGTGGATCGCGGACCTGATCCATTAGACAATTAAGGGGCTGTACCAGTGTGAACGCTGAAAATTTGGGTGATTTTCGGGATTTTTTTTTGGAAGAAAAGTACTCAATTTAATGTTTCGGAAAATTAAGAATATATTTGGCTATATTTGACCTATATTACATAATGTTTTCATAGACAAACATTGAGATCCAAGTGACTCATGCGTTGCCTTAGGAGGCGCCAAAAAAAAGTTCCTCCACTGCTGACATGATTCCGGCCGATTGAGTAGCTGAAACCGAAAAAGGAAAAAATGCCGTTAAACTGGAAGGTATTTCCTGTACAATGACGTAGGATTTTCGAGAAATATCGAAATCTAACAAAGTGGTGTAGTTATGAAAGAAGAGTCTGTTTTCTTGCCTATAAAATGGTCGTTTATTTCAATTCCAAATCGTCAATTTTCATCCAATCAAAAATATCCTACGTCATTGTAGAGTAAATATATTCAAGAGTACTCAGTTCAAATTTCAAGTCAATCGGATAATTGCTCTGCGACTTACAAAGTCGGCAAATTTGAAAAATCTCATTTCGAGAAAAGCGCGTTTAAAGATTTAACTATCGATTTTTGCAAGATGAAATGATAGAGATATGGCCTTGGAATTTTTACATGATATTCTTGAAAGTATAAACTGTCGAAGAAGGCAACGAAAAAAATCGATTTTTTGAAAGTGTCACACTGGTGTAGCCCCTTAATAGTATTGAAACCACGGTGACGCAGAATGGAGCACTTGCCCCCCTCTCTGCTCATGTAGTCAAGCGAAAAATATATGAAACTGAAATTACATGATTTCTATATTGAAATTTCACAATGAGTACAAAATTAATACAGAATAGTATAAAACTACGAGTCGATAATTTGAGTTTCGAGCGTTTCAAATAAAATCATTTTGAATCAGCTTTAAACTGTTTCTCGGCTATGTATTTTAAAAAAAGGATATGTATGCACACTGATTACGCCGTGTTGGCTGGTATGATTTGAATGGTTGTTTCTTTGCTGTGCAGGGAAACACAGCGATGTGGTCCCACGAAAATGTTATGCGAATCTGCCAAGTACGTAATCGATAGGACACAAGACGTATTGACATTTCAAAATTAGTACAAAGCCACCCATGCAGAAATTTTGACCGGGATACCCTATGTCCGATCAAATCCCGATCAGGATTTGTCATGGATTCCCCAAAACCGGTATCCCGGTTAGAATCCAACTTGCATCAGTATCGGCATATGTACGACGATGATGGCATCATTTTGAAAATTTTGGCGTCACGTGTATTTTCTGTATATCTATGGAATTCCTATCTATATAGAATATAGGAATTTCTGTCTATAGATTCCTATCTATAAAATTCCTATCTATAGACAGGAATTACATAGTAATACCGAAAATACACGTGATGCCAACATTTTCAAAATTATGCCTACGTCGTCGTACATATTTCGATACTGATGCAAGTTGGATTCTAACCGGGATACCGGTTTTGGGGAATAAGTCTCTGTTTATACCCACCGACATGTCGGTGGGTATAAACATGTATTTAAGACAAATTAAAATCAAATTCACAATGATTAGATTAAAATTTACACCAACCGTGAGTTCTTACGTATCTCGAGAGAAAACATTTCGTCGAGACAAAGAAATTTTTGCAAAAAAAGTTGTGAGTTTCAAATATTACATTATAAATATGAAAAAAATCACAAAATGAGTTGTGAATTTCCTCAAGTTGAAGAAAATAAAAATCGAATTCACGACAGTTGTATTAAAATTTACACCACAAGTGTAAACGTATTTTGAGAGAAAACATTGTGTTGAGGCAAAGAAATGTTCGCACAAAAAGTTATGTGCAAAAATTTCTTTGCCTCGAAGCAATGTTTTCTCTCAAAATACGTACGAACTCACTTTTGGCGCAAATTTTAATCTCATCATTTTGAATTTGATTTTAATTTGTCTTAAATACGAAAAAATTCACAACTAATTTTGTGAATTTTTTTGTATTTATAATTTCTTGTCAATACATTTGCATTCACAGATTTTGATGTGATTTTTTTTTAAGTCACATCAAAATCTCGCGATGAGCGCGATCTGCCATTTGAATCTTTGGACAAATTTTTTTACTGATAGTTTAATGCACCAAAACTTTATAAATGTTATTTACTTTTATAATAAATTTAACATGTCATAATTCCATTTTTGACATTTTATTTCAGCCTGTATTCACCCGTGATCCTTCCCAGATTCCTCAATGATTCCATGGGGAATCTATTTAGAGTCATTAAACGATCCGGTTCTGGATCGTTAATGGAATCCAGTTTACGGATCTTACATTTAGTCTTCGAATCTGATCCGATATCCGACTAGATCCCGACTGGGAGCCCGGGATACAAGTCAGAATCCAGCTGTATCCCTGCCAGAATTTCTGCACGGGCAATGCAGAATAGTATTGAAACTACGAGTAGATAATTTTACTTTCGAGCGTGGCTTCGAGGCTGTCGGAAACTCGATCGATCCGCTATATTCGAATTGGTCGTAATCGATAGGACACAAGACGTGAAAATTGACCTTTTTTTTATTCCTCAAATGGATGAGGCTCTTGGATGTAAAATCGTTTGATAGTCACGAATTTTCAAGTCCCATTCTCGGCCAACTCTTATTTACCCCAGGAGATGAATTTGAAAAATATAAACGTGTCCCGGATAAAGAGTTTTGGCCCGATCGTGTTCTACCTGGAAAATTCGTAATCAGCGGATAATTTAACACGGACAAGGGTGGCGGGAACGCGATTGGACCGCTACGCTCGAATTGATCGTAATCGATAAGAGACAAGACGTATTGACATTTCAATATTAGTACAAAATGAATCCAGAATAGTATTGAAACTACGGGTAGGTAATTTTACTTTCGAGGGTTTTAATTGAAACCATTTTAAACCGGCTTTAAACTGTTCGTCGGCTACGTATTTTTTAAATTCGTTATATGTATGTACACCGGTTACGCCAAGTTTGCTGGTCCGATTAGAATGGTTGTTTCTTTCCTGTGTAGAGAAACACAGCTATGGGATTCCATGAAAATGTTATGCAAATCTTGAACGTTTTCCAAAAACCCGAAAAAAGCCCAGGATCCAGTCAATCGAAATTGCATAAATGGTTGAGTGACAAACAAGTCAGTCAATAGAGTATTCCAATTTCATAGGCTAGATTTATATAAGTAACGTCTAGTTGAGTAGTTCGGTAATTGGACTGCGGAGGTTTCATTAGGAACACGACAGTTCTTGCTGGGCAATTTAACAAACAGCGTTACCTATGTATATGAGTAAATTAATCTTGTAAAATAAAATAAACGAGTACCCAAAAATTATAAAAACCATTACAACCAAACCGTGTATTTGGCAAAATTTTAACTCGAATGTTCACATTTTACTGATTGTCCCGAAATATTGATTATTTTATTCTTAGGATTGTCAAAGTGTACATTTAAACGGCAGAGTTGCTATGCCAGGATAGGGAAAGGCTGCAGACGAGCAAAGCAGCCGCGAACATTTTCTAGGTATGGCATACGGTTTCGACATGATTGAAGTTGATTGCAGTTTGTACAAAAAATATTTAATATGCACTTCATATCGAATTTCCTCGCTTTTGCCCCCGCCCTGCCCCCCAGCAAGTCCTGGCTACGTCTCTGCGGGAACTCACTTATTTTGCGAACGTAAACTTATGCGATGACATTTGTTGTCGAGAGCTCGCAGTTGATGGAAGTTGGCGTCGTTGAAGCGTAAGGTGAATTATGAAGAAAAAAAATGCCACTAATTATTATCGTAAATCTGTTGTTGCACGTTTTGAATGTGGAGACTAAAAACGACCAAGTAGTTTTGAAGCCGCTTAAAAAGTTTGTGCCATTAGAATTGTTGACGTCTATTGCCAGCTATGCAAGCACCATCATCGCAATGGTCGTTTGCATGACTCCTTTATTCATTTGAGTGATCTATCACTCCTATATCTTAATCACTATCAAAAACCTTTTTCTTTCCTCATTGAAGTTGTCAATCTCTAATGAGAATACGTGAAAACGTGTGAGTGATCTTCACAGCTTAAATGGGCCGAAAAAAGTTGAGCAGTTAAAAATAATTCATTGTCGTCGCATTCCAACGATGCAAACTTCAACGTCATTCGTTCCAGGGATCATCGAAAGCTTCCGCGTTCCGCGGTTCTTCGCTATCGTTGATCCTCACACACGAGCTTGACATGCTATTCTCCATCTCAATGATCATCTACTATTTCTTCGTGACGAAGCTTCACAAATGGCAAAAAGAAATTTCCGTAAAACATCGGTACGTCGCCCATGAACGGTTTTTTTTTAATATGCGGAAAAAAAAGAAGTGAAATAGTTTTTTTGTCCGCCGCTTTGCCTCGCAGCCGCCTCGTTGGGTTTGGAGACTTTCCAAAAAGCGTGGCTCTTTAGTTTCTAGGCGAACCTACAGTGTGCTCTGTTTCACTTGACCTTACACACACACACATAGTGAATGGATAGCGCATAATTCTCTCTCTCTCTCTCTCTCTCTCTCTCTCTCTCTCTCTCTCTGTCGCTCTTGGTGCCTTTTTCGTCTGACGCGTTGCATGTGGTTCGCTTTTCCTTTGAGTTACTTTTTCTCAAAAGGTAGGGAAAGGGGTCTCTCGTTGAAATTGATCGAAACATCCCGCCTGGGGAACGAACGAACCGTACGGAGTTCGTCTATTCATGACCTCATCCCCAGCCGATCGCAGCTTTCTTGACAAAAACCGCACATGCCTTACAATCGTTGGGAGTACGCTTCTTTTGAACTTTTGCGAACAGAAGGCCTCGGCGAATCGATCCGCCGTACATTTTACCCACATACGCACTCCTACAATGATTGCACGTATACGATGATCCATGATAAAGAAAAGTAACTCGCTTCCGCTTCCATCATGGGTGGCTTTGGCACTGGGCTTTGGAAGGTCTTCCGCCTCGTTCAATTTTCACCGGTATCATTTATTCTCTTTGTCCCATCAAGATGGAGATCAGCTCCAGCGAGCCACAGTATTAATTATTACGAATATCGGGTCGTAAGAGGGACGTGATTGAGAGCAAGTACATATAGATGCCGTGTGAAGAAGTTTGATGGGTTTCTAACAATCGTGACGGAATATTTAAAGCGTTGCGCATCGGCTTATGACTTAAGGGGCTATACCAGTGTGAGCGCTGAAAATTTGGCTGATTTTCGGGAATATTTTGGAAGGAAAGTACTGAATTAAATGTTTCGGAAAATTAAGAATATATTTGGCTATATTTGACCTATATTACATAATTTTTTCATAGAAAAATACTGAGATCCAAGGAGACTTATGCGCTGCCTTCGGAGGCGGCAAAAAAAAAGTTCCTCCACTGCTGAAATGATTTCAGCCGATTGAGTAGCTGAAACTGAAAAAGGAAAAAATTTCGTTAAACTGGAAGGTATTTCCTGTACAATGACGTAGGATTTTCGAAAAATATCAAAATCAAAAAATGGCATAGTTATGACAAAAAAATCTGCTTTCTTGCCTATAAAATGGCATTTTTTTCAATTTTTCACAAATATATTCGAGAGTACTCAGTTCAAATTTCAAGTCAGTCGGATAATTGCTCTTTTATTTACAATATCAGCGAACTTCAAAAATGTCATTTCGAAAAAAAAACGCGTTTAAAGATTTAACTATCGATTTTTGCAGGATAAAATGATATTGATATAAATGATCATGATATTCTTGAAAGTATAAACTGTCGAAAAAGGCAAAAATAAAAGAAATCAAATTTTTGACAGTGTCACTGGAATAGCCCCTTAACTGTCAAACGAACGATTGCGTTTGCGCATATATATGTACATAGGTAGATGGAAACGGCCCGATGCCCAGTTTTAGAGTTTTCGAACAGTACTACCAATAGTCCGACTATATCGCTTGTGAAAGTGGGTCCAGTTGGATCTCTGGCTCAGCATCTCTTGGAATATAACGAACAAGAAATGCTCGAAAAGAAGAAAAAAAAACATGATGTGGATTATTTTTGGCCAAGCTGCGAGAAAGACTGGGTTTCTAATATTTTTTTTCTAATCCCCTATCGATGTATTTTGATCCCCAGAATACGAATTCACCATTTATTTTCTCTCTAACCCTCAATTTCTATTGAAAATCTCCAAATGTGTATGGAAGACGTTTTTCGCGGTTAACCAAGGTCGCCGCGGTAGTTGCGAATCGGCGTGCAGTCTAGTTTCTCGTAGACTGATTTGCAAAAAAGTTAAAACATTTTTTTTCAGTTAGAACATGTATAGTTTCTATGTGACGTTAATTAAAATGAAGAAAATGCACATTTAAGAAAATGACACGCAATTTATTTTAAAAAAATCAACATTTCACGAAACATTTCTGTAAAATGTTAATTAAAAAAGTAGTTTTTTTTTTCAATTTTTCAAAAACAATTCTCGTCTAGTAGAAGGTACCAATACTATCAATATTTCTACCAAGTTTCAACTCAATCGGTTCAATAGTTTTTGAGTAATCCTGCACGCCAATCTCGATAATGCAGTTTTGAGAAAAACGCATTTGAAGTTCACGCCCGTTCCGAATACGAGCGGTGAGGCACAGCATTGACGGGCTGTAACGTTTGAAGTGTTGCGAATTTCGCTTTGAAACTTTGGGAAAATATTCTACATATATAGTTCTATCGTTAAAAAAAAATCGATTTTTCGATCGTTGTAAATGTATATCCCGCTTTAAAAACGATTGTTATCGTTACGATGAAATGAAAGGAATGTACATTCGTATCGATACGAGGCAAAGTTATCGTAGGGATGCGGGTGTTCCCACGCGCGTGGTTCGCAACGTGGCCGGAAAATTGCGCTCAGATTTCTCCGCGTTCGTTGGACCGAAATTTTCGTTTGCCCCGAGGGCCAGCCAACGTATGACACGTGAAAAGTGGCAACCCAAGGCGGGCAATCTGCGCGCGTCAACGTCCCTTGCACACAGGTCGTGTATGAGGTTCTGCTCCGGGATTCGCTCGCGCGAGTCACATGGTCTTGCAACACCTCCGCAGCGCAAACTTTCTGGCCACAGCATTTCCACCCCCTATATACAGTCTCGTCCTTTTGCAAACCCTTTCATCCCAACCCCCTCCGCATCCTTTTCGGTTGTTCACTGCATTATCTTTTTACCGCTTTCAACGGAGGTTTCAATACAACGACCTTTCTCCATCGCGTTGAAGTTTTCAATCTTTGTGATAAAACGAAAATACTTTTTGTTTTTGCCTCTTTATCGTGATCATCATCCAACACCTTTTTTTCGCCGATGTAGCTCGTAGATCGCTAATAAGGATCGGAACGAAAAAAATTTTGGGAGATTTTCATAACCGAAGGCCGTTAAGGGCGGGGTAAAGTATTAACATTTTTTTTTCATTGTTTTTTAATTTTTTTAATGAATGCATAATATATCAAGAATATTGTGTTAAAATTTCAAGTCGATCGGAGTAAAATTGACGAAGTTATGAGTATTTGAGCGTCTATTGCTCCGTGCCGTTCTCTTCTCTTCTGCGTTTTTCAAACCGTTTTTCTGAGACTTGTCATATTTGAAGTCCGTGTGCACGATAACTCAAAATCTACTGGACCAATCGCTATGAAATTTTGCACAGTACTTCTTCACATAATTCACTAGGTATTGTCGAGAGCTTTTTTGTTTTTTTTAATAATTACTAATTTTTCAACAACAAATCAGCCGATTTTTTTAGCGAAAATCGGGTTTTTGGCTCCCAAGTGCTACGAAAAATCGAAAAATCGAAAAAAAAATCCTCCCGTCATTACCTCGAGAAACATCTCCTTTAACAAATGCATTTTGATTTTTTTGTTTCAAATAATTCTATTGCGAGTTATGGTGCACACCGCAAACCAACTTTTTTTCGAGGCGCCTCCGGGGTTTAATTTTCACTCGCTCAGTTTTGAATATTTTGCAATGCAAATGTAGGAGAATGTTGTTCAAATGTTACTTTATTATATGTAAATTTTTCAATAAACGAACACTATTCGTTACGCCAAAAAAAATTTTTAGAAACGCCTTTTTTCGCCGAATTAACTTTACCCCGCCGTTAAGGAGGGCGAGGGAGGCTCACCTGTAGGGGATGAAAAAAATGTGGATTTTCATGATATATTATTTGAAGGAAATATTTATTCGCTATTTTGGACATTGAGGATATGTTTTATCACTACTTTTGGGTGTTGCATGGTATTTTATTTATTTATTAATCTTTATGAATGGCGGAGATATGGCACGGTCTGCTAAGCGGGATGCCGCGGATCCCGTGCAGAAATTTTGGCAGGGATACAGCTGGATTCTGACTTGTATCCCGGGCTCCCAGTCGGGATCTAGTCCGATATCGGATCAGATTCGAAGACTAAATGTAAGATCCGTAAACTGGACTCCATTAGGGATCCAGAACCGGATCCTTTAATGACTCTAAATAGATTCTCCATGGAATCATTGAGGAATCTGGGAAGGATCACGGGTGAATACAGGCTGAAATACAATGTCAAAAATGGAATTATGACATGTTAAATTTATTATAAATAAATAACATTTATAAAGTTTTGGTGCATTAAACTATCAATAAATAAAAATTTGTCCAAAGATTCAAATGGCAGATCGCGCTCATCGCGAGATTTTGATGTGAATTAAAAAAAATTCACATCAAAATCTGTGAATGCAAATGTATTGACAAGAAATTATAAATACAAAAAAATTCACAATATTAGTTGTGAATTTTTTCGTATTTAAGACAAATTAAAATCAAATTCAAAATGATTAGATTAAAATTTGCGCCAAAAGTGAGTTCGTACGTATTTTAAGAGAAAACATTGCCTCGAGGCAAAGAAATTTTTGCACATAACTTTTTGTGCGAACATTTCTTTGCCTCAACACAATGTTTCCTCTCAAAATACGTTTACACTTGTGGTGTAAATTTTAATATAACTGTCGTGAATTCGATTTTTATTTTCTTCAACTTGAGGAAATTCACAACTCATTTTGTGATTTTTTCCATATTTATAATGTAATATTTGAAACGCACAACTTTTTTTGCAAAAATTTCTTTGCCTCGACGAAATGTTTTCTCTCGAAATACGTAAGAACTCACGGTTGGTGTAAATTTTAATCTAATCATTGTGAATTTGATTTTAATTTGACTTAAATACATGTTTATACCCACCGACATGTCGATGGGTATAAACAGAGACTTATTCCCCAAAACCAGTATCCCGGTTAGAATCCAACTTGCATCCGTATCGGAATATGTACGACGACGATGGCATAATTTTGAAAATTTTGGCATCACGTGTATTTTCGGTATTACTATGTTTTTAGATTTTATAGATAGGAATCTATAGACAGAAATTCCTATCTATAGATAGGAATTCCATAGTAATACAGAAAATACACGTGACGCCAAAATTTTCAAAATGATGCCATCATTGTCGTACATATGCCGATACTGATGCAAGTTGGGTTCTAACCGGGATACCGGTTTTGGGGAATCCATGACAAATCCTGATCGGGATTTGATCGGACATAGGGTATCCCGGTCAAAATTTCTGCACGGGATGTTATAAGCCGGCGAGACACGTAGCGTTGGCGGGATTAATGTGAAAAAAAAACCATCGAAAATTCTTCTTTCATTTACACTCATACGCAGAATACGAACAAAGAAAAAGTGAGAAATGTTAAACATCGATGATATGGTACGCTTGGAAACAAAAATTTGCGAAAAAATGGCTACATTTCGCAATAAAAAATACTTGTTTTATTTTCAAAAATATTTAGGGTCATGTTTCAGACAATAAGGTTAGAAGGATTTGTACCAAATTTTATCAAAGACGGCCGATTTGTTTTTTTAGCTATACGCCACGTCAGTTTTTAAAATGCAGTTCAGAAGATCGTGCCATACCTTCGCCATTTTTAAACATCAATAAAATTGAAGAAAAAAATTCAACGGCCAAAAGTAGTAATAAATAATACCCTAAGTCTCAAAAGTAGTGAAGAAATCTTTCGTTAAAGAAAAATCATGAAAATCGACAACTTTTTATGTTGCCGAAAGGTATCTCCCCCTTTTGTTTCAAAAATTCCAAAAAGTTTACGAAATTGCGGTGTTTGAATAAGAGTACTCTGATTTTTCTAATCAAAGATTCACTTCTCGCGGTGGGGAAACAGTAATTATAAAACATTCAAAAAGATGGAAGGCCGAACTATAGCCCGACATGTTCTCTATATGTGTGCAAACTTGCGAGTTGACCGGCCCAGTAGTTTCTGAGAAAAATATACCCCCGATTTGAGAAATGTTGGTTTGAGAAAAACGTGGGTCGTATCCGTTAAACCTTCGTAGCTCTGCTAATTTTACGAAATTCACTTAAGGTAGTACGAGCGGGCAATCTTGATTTCTATAGATTTTGGTTAAATTTTAACGAGACATTGTTCACATCATTATGCATGTTTGAGTGAAATTTCAGAACAGTCGACCATTTAAATCGAGAGATAAAGAGTTTTAAAATTGCAGCTTTGAACACTGCAGGGTCTGCATTGAAATTTAGACAGAATAATTTTCCAAAAAAAAATATTTGTCCCCTATAATAAGAAGATATATGGCAACTCCGCAGAACAGTATTGTTCAATATTTCGAGAAAAAAATTATTACCGTGTTCCTAAAGTTAAAAAAATTTCACGGTCACTTTCAATTGTCAGTTCAATTTCAAATGTCACGGCGCTTCGCGGTGTCACATTTGGCATCCAAAATATTGTTTTATTGAAAAGTTGCAGGTATTTGAACTTAAGAAATAAATTTTCAGTGAAAAATTTCGTTATAACTGCTCATAAACTGCTCGTAAAATGAAAAGTTTTCGATTAATCAGAAATTCCGTACGGACTTCTCTGCGAAATGCAATTAGGAACATAACTTTTAAATTAGAAGTAAATCGAGTGAAAATTGTTGAAGTTATTTGTCACTTCAATTGGAAAAAAACTGTTTCGAGAAGTTTCGAGTAGTCGACCATTTTGTACATTGAAAAAAAAATTCTAACAGCTTGTTATTCATACAGTCCAACCTCCGAATAAGAAACCAAAAGCCCCCAAGGGGAAGAGTTTTTCTTATATATCGCATACCCCAACCAGGCGCGCGCTCCGCGCTCGATACCTCTGTCTGTCTCTCTCAGTCTTTTCCGCATGCGATCCTCTCAACAAGAAAGTCGCTCGAACGAGTTGCAACTTAGTATTCAGATCGCCCATGCAAAAACGTTTTAGACTGCGCGTGGACATTTATTTAGCGAATTTTTGTTTCACGTTAATATACATATTATTGAATATTATTGTGTTCTACTGTATCTGAATTACTACTAACTGTTATAAAATGACCGAAACTGTAAAGAAGCGTAAGAGATCAGACTGTAGTATACAAGTCGAAGAAAATATTACACAATCTGCGCCACAAGGTGATAATTTAAACAAAGAGCTTTATGTCCATATTGTTTTATCCCATTTATATAAAAGAAGAAGTCAATATCTCTGAGGATTCATCTTCAATGGCAGAGTTCGACTTTCTCAAAAATACTCCACCGTCAGTTGAGTGCGTTGCGGATCAAAATAATACGCAACAAGACGAAAACGCTTTTCTTTACGTCTCGGAAACTTTTGCTGTTTTATACGAAAATCTTTAAACGCCCTTATCTTTGTTTTTATTTTATATGAACTCTTGTCAACACATATATGTGTCTTTTTAATGAATACAAAAAATGTCTAATAAACTTGTAGATTTTTTGTTACATTCACACACGCACACACACAAACTCACGCACGCATGCACACATCAATTTACACTACAACGTTCACTCTATTTTGCCCGAATAATCTCTCCCAGGCTGGTTTCTTAACCGGAGGTTCCGCGCATAAAATTCTCGAGCTCGGAGTTCGAGTCGGACTGGGGCAAGCGGTCGAGTGAGAAACTGGGGAAAGTTTCTTATTGTCGGGTTTCTTATTCGGAGGTCGGACTGTACTAAATAGATGTGTAATTAATTTTATGAGTGAATCACTTTTTCAGACGAAAAAAATCATTACATTCGCACATGACTTTATACTCGTTACTGTGGCCTGAGGCCTTGACAATTTTAAAGACACTTTATTATGATCCCTATATAACTATAAGAATATGAAGAAAAAGAAACCATTGTTTTACCAGCCACACTAGAATACAACCTTAAAAAAAAGAGTTTGACCATTACGCTCAAACGATGCAAACTTCAACTTTAACGATGTCAAGTGGTTATGTCGAAAATGTCATGGTCGCCATCGATTGCGCTCCAACGACCGTAAAGCCTATATGATTCGAATTCACTTTCTCGTTTTGTTTGGGCAGTGCAATAACAACGGGATACGCTGTACACACATACACATGGATATGGTGTGTGTATAGACTACGTACGTATATAAGGGAAAACGCGATGATAGCCGCGATCGCGGTGATGGAAGATTAATGCGCGATGAATGCTCCCAATGTGGAACGCTCTAGTACAGTCCGGAAACTCCGTGTTTACATCCTCACATTCCCGCACCGACGAAGTTATCTTTTCATCCGTTTCTCGCTCCCAATACAATAGAAAGCTCCTGTAGCGTACGGCTGATCTCTGCTGAAAGGTCGTCCGTCGAGTTCTTCCCGGCTGAACCCCATGAAAATGTACTTTATTCGTGGGGGGGGGGGGGGGGGGCATTAAAGGATCGTGTGCAAAAGCATATGTTGTCGCACAATTAGAAAAGATGAAGTACTCTTTTGATTTCGGGGACGTTAAAGCTTCCATTGTTGAAATGCAATGGTTTTTTTTTATTAATTTTTAATCCGCATTTTTTATCATTATTCAAAAACGTTTTTTTTCTTTTGATAATTGTCGTCGTAAAACTACAATAGGAATGTCTAAAAAACGTTTAATTTCACAGCCTAAATCTACCAAAAACGTTTGAGCAATTAAAAAGAATTAAGAATCGTTGAATTTCAACGATGCAAATGTCAACGTCCTTAATTTCGTGACCTTAAAACGTATTTTCAGGTGCGCGAAGATATATGTGAGGGCGAACTGCCATTATCGAATGCATCGATAGACGATCAATCAAAATAAATTCATTCGACACACAGTAAACAAAAATAATTCCCTTCTATTCCTCTGCCTGATAGGCAGTTCACGGTATTAGTTATTACTATGACTATAAGATTTCAAGGTGCAGGCCTGATTTAGAACATGAAATGTGGAAACACTTTCCAGGATCCGGTAAATAGATTTATTATTATTTACAAGATTTATTATTGTTATATATAGACGAATGATTGGGAATTAATTCGACGGGATCGGCCTTCCTTCGATAATTACGAGTTGCCCTTTCAAATTGCATTTTTCGGTAGGGTCCGAATTTCTAACAATTTACATTTTTTTAAAATGATTTTGGACTTTTCATCGCTGGAGTGCAACGAAAATGGTTCTTTTTTTAAATGTTCAAATTTCTTTTGACACATGTTGGCCATGAAAATCCCTCTATAAATTTTTTAAGTTGCTCGTTTAGAAATCTTTAATCTAAATCTGCAAAAAAATGTTTTAAAATAAGAAAATGAGAAAACAGAAATATAAGGAAGAATTTTCGTTGCATTC
>OZ023316.1:40243832-40388832 GCA_964007375.1 Ophion obscuratus | reverse complement strand
GAACTGTCCGAATACTCGAACTACCCGGATGCCCGAACTCTTCGAATACTCGAACTACCCGGATGCCCGAACTGTTCGAATACTCGAACTACCCGGATGCTCGAACGGTCCGAATTTGAAGTATCAGATTTCACGTATTCGGATATCACGGATATTCGAATAGTCGAGTAGTTCGGAACAATATGCAAGCCCTACTCACAGATATTTTTTATTTTGCGCTACTATAGTAAA
The DNA here is from genome assembly GCA_964007375.1 of Ophion obscuratus. Lineage (NCBI taxonomy): Eukaryota > Metazoa > Arthropoda > Insecta > Hymenoptera > Ichneumonidae > Ophion > Ophion obscuratus. The sequence goes on along the minus strand of OZ023316.1, from coordinate 40,388,601 downwards.
TTATGTATTTGAATGCCGATCGGAAAACTGAAAACAAGTGTCCGTCATGCAGGAGGACTATGTACAACGAGCACCCAATGTACTTATGCGTCGATTGCGGTAAATGTGAATAATAATAAGTCATTGAAGTAAAAAAAAAATACGGAATATATACGTTTTCAATCATTAAGGCCTTAGGCCACAGTAACGGGTTTAAAATCATGTGCGAATTTAATAATTTTTTTTTCGTATGAAAAAGTCATTCACTCATAAAATTAATTACACATCTATTTAGTATGAATATCAAGCTGTTAGACTTTTTTTCGGAGTACAAAAACTACTACTACTACTAATATTTTATTTTGTTATCTTTTTTTAGCCCCTCCGCGGGGTGACATTTAGCATCCACAATTTTTTACTTAGAACAAAAACCAAAAATTCTCGTCAATCTACATTAGAATACCTAGAGAAGTACGTACGGAATTTGAAAAATATTGTTTTATTCAAAAGTTTTAAGTATTTGAACTTAAGAAATGAATTTTCAGTGAAAAATTTTCTTATAACTGCTCATAAACTGCTCATAAAATGAAAAGTTTTTGATTAATCAGAAATTCCGTACGTACGTCTCTACGAAATGGAATTAGAAACATAACTTTCAAATTTCAAGTATATCGAGTGAAAATTGTTGAAGTTATTTGTCACACCAATTGGAAAAAAGCTGTTTCGAGAAGTTTCGAGTAGTTGGCCATTTTGTACATCGAACGAAAATATATATATTTTCTTACAGCTTCATATTCATACTAAATAGATGTGTAATTAATTTCATGAGTGAATGACTTTTTCATACGAAAAAAATTGTTAAATTCGCACATGATTTTATACCCGTTGCTGTGGCCTAAGCCCTTAATCTGCCGAAGGTGTCGATTTTTTTCCTTTTTTCACTGTCCCGAAAATTCTCAAATTCAAATCTCCGAATAAACATACTTTTTTGGAAAGACGGTCGACACTGTTTTTTTTTCGTATCTTCAACTATTCCTCTTTAAAAACCTCGAAGGACTTTTTTTATATTTCGAAAAAAAAATTACGATCTTTTTCGTGCAACTACGTATTTTTCAACGCATCTCCCACTTTGCACGAATGTTTCGGCACTTAATTTTTGCTTTTCGTGAAAAATAAATTTTGGGCCATAAAAAAAGGATCATTGATGGCAAAAAAGTCTCTACAAAAAAAAAGCACGTTTACCGAAATTCAACGATTTGACAAACGTCCGGAGTCGGATCGGCCCCAGACTATAAGTTAATCAACATCGTGGTACAATAAGGAAAAGTCCGGAGCGCCACAGGTCTATCGTCAGTTCGGAATTTGGGTTAGTGTGACTGGACTCTTTCGTCGCTACACCTGGTCTCACGGTGCATCGCTCGCTCGCTGTACGTTTTTTTTTTTTTTTTATTAAAAAAAATGTTCTTCCTTCCAATTCTCATCCTTCTGCCGCATTATGCGACTTCCTATCGCGCCACGCGGCGACGTCTCACCATTTTCGCAAACACGCACGCACGTACGTGCAGACTGTTGCGTACGAGTGAAAGGGGTTTTGTCCAAAAATACGTGTATACTCATCGCGATTCACCGCCGGCATAAATCGCGCTCTGCGCCAGTATGTTATCTCGGCCGTGTAATTACGGGGTCCACTGCGGCGTCTCGCTTCGAGTAATTGGGAATACACGAGATATCCGCGCGTCCAAAGACACTCAGCAAGAGGGACAGGGTGGAATAAGAAAGGGAAAAAGTGACATACGAAAAAGTGCTTATTGGAAGTCAGTACGTTTGCGGTCTTCAGAGTCAACAAAAAAATAAAACATATGGCTTCAGATGAATTTCAATTCGGGTGGGATGTATGTGCGACCGAAAAAGTAGTCTTCTGCCTTCCAAACTGTCGAATAATCGTCCCTGATATCGAAATTTCACAACATCAAAAATTAGTCACTATCAGAGCACAAGGCGAACAATGCCCAAAACAGGTCGAAAACGTATCTGAATATTTTTCAGAATTTAAAAAACGGTTCGAATGGACTTTTAGATTTTTGCAGCCGCAGAAGGGCGCAAAGGGCAGGGGAAAAAATTAGGTGTTTTTTTTTACACCAGGAGCGAGATTTTCCACTATGGGGATCTATAATCAACGATGGTGAGGGAAAAAGTTGTCTGACAAAAAAACATTAGGGAGTCAAAGTCGTTCAAGGTCATTCAAGGTTACCTATTAAAATGAAATACAAATCAAAATATCTCACATATTTAGAATTTTATCGTCGATAGTGATCTTGAATGACCTTGAACGACTTTGACCCCCTAATGTTTTTATGCGGCTTGAGGTGCTCCACAAGATGGTTGAAAAAAATGTACCATTCCATTTAAGAAAGTGGAGGTGACCTTCACTGAGCGTCGGCGCCTTCACCGAAGTAAAAAAAAAAGAATTGGTCGCATTTGATGGCCCCTTTCACACCGTACAACTTTTGTCTGAAACATTTATTCGCGGCGTCGATAATTACCGAGTTATTACGGGTGGCAGAGATAAGAGGGACACCCTGTATATACGGGGTGGCCCGAAAAGTGACGTCCGAAAGGAAAATCTAGATGCCTTATATCAATACCTTTCACGTCACCCCCGCGTGTGATCTGCGATCTCTTTTCATTTTCGATGATAAAGCATTTCTAAATTTTTCTCTTGAGTTTTTCTGCACTATAGGTTCTTATTTTTTTTTTCTTTTTTATTTTAGTACTTTCCTCTTAGAAGTTTCTAAAAGCAATTAGGAGTCATTTAAAACAGTACAAGTATTTTTTTTAATCTGAACTTTACTAACTGATCCAACCAAACCTATTTTTCAAATCAAAATCTAAGGCATTGACGTTAATCATTAGTTGGTCATTTATGTATTGTTTAACCCCTCGACTGTGAGTGACACGCATAGGGGCAAAAAAAGTCGTGCAATTTTTGTGTCATGACACGTATAGCGGCATTTGAAAAACAACCTATTTCTACTGCATCGATTCGATTGTAATTTGGTACATCATGGTTTTTGGGGTCGATGAATATGAATTTGACATCAGGTTTCCAAAATTCAAAATGGCGGATCCAATATGGCGGACGCAAATTCGAAAAATGGTTTGATTTCGACGAAAGTGAGTAGTTTATGGTTTTCGGAGTCGTTGAATTCGAATTTGAAATCAGATTTCCAAAAATCAAAATGGCGGATCCAATATGGCGGACGCAAATTCGAAAAATGGTTTGATTTCGACGAAAGTGAGTACCTCATAGTTTTCGGAGTCGCTGAATTCGAATTTAAAATCAGATTGTTAAAATTCAAAATGGCAGATCCAATAGGGTGGACGCAAATTCGAAAAGTAGTTGGATTTTGACAAAAAATTGTATCTCTAGATGTTTATGGTCGCGAATTTCGAATTTGGATCCTGACTCCAAGTATATGAAGCTCGGATACAATATAATGAATAAAAATTTGGCAAATCATGTATGGCAAACTATTCACAATAACAAATGTAAAAGAATACTTTTTTGGCGTTATATCCCGCTCTTAGCCGAACCCAGAGTCACGAATCGAGGACGTGGCGGTTGTTGACTCCATTTTGTTTTTTTGTGCTTTTAAAAAAAAATTGTGCTTTTTGTATTTTTAATTTTTTTGTGCTTTTTGTATTGCGTCCGCCATATTCAATCCGCCATTTTGAATTTTCAAAAACCGATTTCAGATTCGGATTCAGCGACCCCAAAAACCTTTATACTGTGACTTTAAAGCAAATCTATGAAAAAAAATTTCCGACACAAAAATGGCACGAAAATCTCATTTTCACCTCACTGCGAAAAGGTTAACAGTGCACTTCGTAACGATAACACAAGATAGAAAAAATCGCGAGGAAGATACATAAACCAAAGAGTAAAATAAAAATAAATAAAAATTCTTTACAACTAAAACGAATCGTAGCAGATACAAAAAATGTTTGACTCGTTTGCGTAGATCAAATCTGTCGAAACTAAGTTTCAACAAAAAAAGAAACATTCTTACTATTGCATTGCAACGATGCAAACTTCAAACGCATTAAAATTTTGCATACAGGCTTCGAATAAACGAAGCAATGATGCATCTCATTTTTGTGCACATGTCAACGTCATACATAGTCGCGAAAAACTACACACGTCTTTCTTCTCACAACGTTCACGCGATCGTATTCCGACATACACACATTTTTTTTCACAAAGAGTGTTTGTCCAGTCGTTGGTTTGCCGCGTAATTCTTCATACCTATAAATATACGGTCTCTTTCGAGCGCATCCGTTTCTACCAGCATCAAAATTACAGGCTAGAAGACACGAGTCAACTTTATAATCGGCGGGAGATACCTTTCGCGGGCCTTTTTTCCCTTCTAATTTGTGTTATTGTTATTTTTTGTACGTTCGTTTTGGTTTTTTCTGTCCCGTTGTTGCCTCGTGAAAAGTCAGGAAACCGTTCGTATGTATGATACGAGAATCGGGACTTGTCAGCCGTAAATTTATCGTAAAATCGATGCGCGTTTGTGTGCGTGCCACTTTGGCTGTCACACATTAGAGTGGAACACTGCCGGAAGGTTTTGAGAGCCCGCCGGCAATATATATATATATATATATATATATATATATATATATATATATATATATATATATATATATATGGGTGTGTGTGTGTTTATTAAGAGGACAAAAGCGAGAGAGTCATAGTTGAAATCCAAAATATATACTCGTTAGATAGGTATATACAGGGTGTTAGGAAGGTCAATGTAAAGTCTTAAGGGGGTGATAGGTCACCTCGTTAGGAATATATCTAGCCTAGGTTACCTTAGTCCAGAGTCGAAGGATTTTGAATTATCATGGTAAGTATGATATTTTTGGATAATTTCCCAAAATTAGGTACCAACTCGATTACCTCTTATGTTAATGCTTTTTTCTTTTTAATAGCATTAACATAAGCGGTATTTTTATTTTTTGATAAGTTTGTAATTATTTAACACGTCCCATTTAGTTAGTGGTGTGGATACAGATGATTGTATTGGTGTTTGTCGATTGAATACACATTAAGCTAAGACGCACATACGTTTATAGTTGCCAATTATTGTCTGTTTGAACATTATGAACGAGTTAGTAGCCAATTTTGGGAAATTTTCAAAAAATCATACTTGCTATGAAAACTCGAAATTCTTAGACTTTGGACTGAGGGAACCTTGGTTAGATATGTTCCTAACAAAGTGACCTATCACCCCCTTAAGGCTTGGCATCGACCTTCCTAACACCCTGTGTGTGTATATATATATGTGTGTGTGTGTGTGTGTGTGTGTGTGTGCAGAGTGGCCGAAAAGTCGTGGAACAAACGAAGTAGGGCGGTAGCCAAGATCATTTCCAACCAAAAAAGTTATATACGGGTTGGTCTATTTCTCAACGATACCAAATGTTGGGGTTTCAACGTTCGTTCTTCTCGTGAACGTGGTACGAAGCTACGCCAACGTAGCGCCAGACGTTTTACTTTCTGGAACTTATTTTTGGTGTGAATTATTTTGTAAGAATAACTCAACACGGGGTAAATCTCATACTAAGATATAGGCTCTTTATTAAACTCGTAGTGGACTGTATTTTTGTTATAAATCTCGCGCTAATACATGGCGAGTCGATGCGTAGAGCTCTCCGTTCTGTCGCTAACGAGAGACTGAGGCCTCGTATGCTCTAGCATAGAAGGCGCGTGGAGGGGGCAACGATGCCCAGCGCCATCACTTCTCCTTGACGCTTCAACATGCCGGCGGCCTTTGAACGACATGTTCAAAACATAAAATAGGAAAATAATACAAAAATATTGGTTTACAATCACAAACCTTGAAACTAAAAATTATTCTACTGGTAGCGGAACTATCTTTCTTACGCAGCGCTTGTATGTACCCTTTATCGTTCTGACAGTTACTACTCGAACGATTCCGTCATCACCTGGATGCAGGCTTTCAACTCGACCGATCACCCAAAGCAGTGGGGGTGCATTGTCCTCCTTGATTATTACCAAATCTCCCTCTTTAATGCAGGAGGACTCACCTTTGGCCCATTTGACGCGCTGTTGTAACTCATTCAAATATTCTTTTTTCCAACGATTCCAAAAGTGTTGCTTCACTCGTTGGATATGCTGCCAGGTAGATAGACGATTCGGATTTATTTCGGCGAAATCGCCTTCTGGGATTGATAGCAGCGAAGTATTAATCAAAAAATGCGCAGGGGTTAGAACGAGTAGATCGTTCGGATCGGATGACAACGGAGTGAGTGGCCGTGAGTTGAGAATCGCTTCGATTTCTATTACGAACGTGTTTAATTCCTCAAACGTGAAGAGGGCATCTCCAATTGCACGGCGCATATGATGTTTGAAAGCCTTCACCGAAGCTTCCCAAATACCTCCAAAATGCGGTGAGCGAGGTGGTATGAACGACCATTGTATTTCTTGATTTGACAGAAATCGCACGATAACCTGTTGATTTTCTTTCTCACTTATAAGATTGTACATTTCGTTCAAGTAATTTTTTGCACCCACGAAATTTGTTGCGTTGTCGGATTGAAGGATTCGCGCTTTACCACGGCGCGCAAATAGTCGCTTTAAGCTAGCTATGAACGCATCGGTTGTGAGATCGCTCACAATTTCAAGGTGCACCGCCTTCGTGACCAGACACACGAATACGGCCACGTAGACCTTTACCTTGTTACGATTACGGTGTTTCTTTTCTTTGATAGAGAAAGGACCGCAAAAGTCGACCCCGACATTTTCGAAGGGTCTTGAACTTACTAACCTGGATTTTGGGAGACTACCCATCTGATATTTAAGAGTCGAGGCCTTCCATCGACAGCATCGCACGCAACTACGTATTACTTCCTTGACTCGATTTTTTCCGTTTAACGGCCAGTATTTTTCTCGTACCCCGTATAATGTCGCTTGAGCACCCGCGTGACAAAGATCTGCGTGCTTTTCGCGGATGATTATTCTGGTAATGTGATTATCGGACGGTAGTAACACCGGGTGTTTCTTATCAACCTCCAAATCTGCGTGCTTCAATCGACCTCCGACGCGAAGTATTCCGTCAGCGTCCACATACGGACTGAGCGATTGAAGAGTGCTTTTATTGTCAAGAGACCGATTTTCATTCAATTGACCCATTTCTTTCCCAAAAGCGACACGTTGCGTTAGCCGAATTATGCGAATTTCGGCTTCTTGTAATTCTTCAGGGCTGAGATCTTCCGAGGTTGATTTGCGCGATCGACAATTTGCAACGAAACGCAAACAGTATGCGACGACCCTTTTCATTCTCCTGAATGATGAGAATCTTGCGAGCAGATCGATGTCGACGACTCCGACCATGACAACTGTTAACCGTTGTTCGGGAATCTCTACGTCGGGTATCAAATTCGGGGGCCAAGCTTGCTCGTCCTCAGCCAGCCACGATGGACCATTTCGCCAGAGAATATTGGTCACGAACTCGGATGGCGATTGCCCCCTCGACAGGGCATCGGAAGGGTTATCCTGTGACGGCACGTGCCGCCATTTTCCTGTTCGGGTATTCTCTTGGATCTGAGAGACCCTGTTGGCAACGAACGTTTTCAGTTTATGCGACGACGTTTGTATCCAATGCAGCGTGATGGTAGAATCCGACCAAAAGAACGTTTCGTCCAGTTTTATTTTCAACGATTGTACAGTGCTTTCGAAGAGTCGTCCAAGGAGCACTGCAGCGCACAACTCGAGCCGTGGCAAGGATACCCGTTTGATTGGCGCGACACGAGTTTTTGAGCAGATCAAACGTATCGTGTGCGCTCCTGAAGGTGCTGTGGAACGTAGGTATAAAACGGCACCGTAGGCAACCTCACTCGCGTCGCAGAACCCGTGTAGTTGAATCCTTATAGTGTTTTCGCCAATGATTTGACGAGGGATGGTGAACTGGTTAATTTCCTCGATTTCCTCAGTGTATTTCGACCAGACTGTAGCGACCTCTAACGGGACCGATTCATCCCAGTCTAGCTTGATTTGCCACAATCCCTGCAACATTATTTTTGCCTTTACTATGATAGGGCCCAGGAGCCCAAGCGGATCGAATAGCGAGGCCACTTGTGATAACATCGTTCTCTTAGTTGCTCGCTTCTGCTCGACGAAAGGCTTCACGACGTGGACCAGATTGTCGTCACACGGGTGCCAATAAATTCCCAGAGTTTTTTGAGCTTGAGAGTCGCTCAGGCATATGTGAGGGTCATCAGACTTCTCCTGGAGCGTATCTAAAAGACTCGTATTATTAGAACACCATTTTCGTAAACGGAAACCGCCTTTGGACAAGACCATGATAAGCTCATCCCTCAGTGTTTGAGCTTCCTCAAAGCTCGATCCACCGGTCAGCAAGTCGTCGACATAAAAATCCTCCCGAATGGCTCTGCACGCGGTCGGAAAGCGCTCTTGTTCGTCGTACGACAGTTGCTGAAGTGCTCGAGTTGCGAGGAACGAGGCCGGGACGGTGCCGTAGGTTACAGTCTTCAACTGGAACGCTCTGATGACCTCCGTGCTGTTATTGCGCCATAGGATCTTCTGAAATTTGGCGTCATCGGGATGAATGCTGACCTGACGATACATTTTTTCGATATCACCGCTGAGTGCGCATCGATGGGTCCTAAATCTCGTAACAATCGAAAATAAATCTTCTTGAATAGTTGGACCATTGCCGAGTACATCATTAAGCGATACGCCGCTAGCGCTTTTCGCCGATGCATCAAAGACGACTCGGAGTTTCGTGGTGTGACTATCGTGTTTAATGACGGCGTGGTGCGGCATGAAATATCCGCCTTCCGTGGACTCAGGACCGGAAAGTACCGTCATGTGTCCCAACCTTTCATAATCTTCAAGAAATTGCGAATACTCTTCGTAAGTCGTGGGGTCCTGAGCTAGCCGCCGTTCTAACGCATACAATCTTTTCTTGGCTATTTGATACGAATCACCCAGTTGGTGTTTGTTCTCATTAAACGGCAGCCTAACCACATATCGTCTGTTTGTATGCCTCGAATGCGTCTCGACGAAATGTTTCTCGCACGCTTTTTCCGCGATTGAAAGGTGCTTGACGTTAGGGACTTCCTCAACTTCCCAGAATTTCGATACTTGGGCGCTCAGAGCGTCTACGGCTAAATTGCATGCAACCTGTTTTTGCAATTGTTCCTGTCCTTGCGTGTGACCCGAAACTACCCACCCAAGCCGGGTTTTTTGCAAGATTAACGCGCTGTTGCTAACCTTAATTTGACCGATGCACAGCAATTGATAAAAGAGCTCCGCTCCGACGAGTGCATCAATTTCCGATGGAGTGCAAAATTCAGGATCTGCCAAGGTAACATTTTTGGGGAGATTTATATCGCGACGGTCTATCGATTGTACGGGCAACATTTCGGTAATTCTTGAAACCACCAGGAAGGCGAGATCGGCTTTGAAACGCCCGTCTCGGGATTTGATACTCGTACTGACGGAATGCTTGATTTTTGTTAGACTTTGATTGAAGCCCGACACCGGTACATTTACTTCTTTCCTTTTGAGATTTAATAGATCGCAGAATCGTTCAGTAACAAAGTTTGACTGGGACCCGTTATCCAACAATAGTTTACACTTTACGGGATCTCTTTTATCGTTTAACATGAGCACTGACGCCGTGGACAACAAGACTTGAGTCGCAACTAAAGCCTGCAGACTCGGGCTTGGGATTGCGTCAGCCGAGCTCGAACTCGACGTTCCTTGCGCGCTAGACTCGTTTTCGAAATGGAGGAGAATATTATGTTTACGTTTGCATTTTCTGCACGGTCCGAATCTACACTCGCTTGCCATGTGCTTTGGTTTTAAGCAGTTGAAGCAAAGTCCCAAAGATTTCACCGTAGCAGATCTCGAATTGAAATCCATCTTCGAAAATTGATCACACTGGTAGATGTTATGGGTTTGTTTGCACAATGCGCATTCCAATTTTCCTTGCGCTGTAACTAAGGTTTGCTGTGCTTTTTGGTTCGTATTGGATCGAGGGTTATTCAATCGCGATTGACTCTTTGACAAATTAGGTGACTCTTGGAGCACATTTTCCAATACGTGACAGCGATTTTTAACGAATTTCCAAAAATTGACAATTGATGGCATCTCGGTGCCCTCAAGCGAACGCTCCCACTCTTTATGAGTGTTTCGATCGAGTTTTGACGTCATTAGATGCAATAGCACTGCGTCCCACGACTCAGTTGGTTGGCCGAGTGATTGAAGCGCGCGCGTGTGTTTTAACGCGGCATCCACTAGCGACCGCAATTGGCTAGCGGATTCTCTTGATATTGTCGGCAAATCAAACAGAGCTCGAATGTGATTTTGAATTATTACCCGACGGTTATCGTACCGATCTGCCAGAAGTGACCAAGCGATCTCGTAGTTTTGAGAAGAAGTCTCCAATGCCTGAATTACTTGAGCGGCTTCGCTTGTCAGCGAGGATCTTAGATATTGCAGTTTTTGAACTGGCGTAAGATTCACGTTGTCGTGTACGATAGATTTAAAATTATCATAAAAACCCATCCAGTCCTCATATTTGCCGCTAAAAGTCGGCAGATTAATCGTGGGTAGTTTTATATTCATGGCTGCGCTTTGAGCGGCAGGAGCCGGCACTGTGGGCGAATTATTTTCGCCCGTCGCGGGGGGCCTGAGCGTAGCGAGCCGACAATCAGCACGTGCCACTAATTCGAAGTACGTATCTTCGAAGTTAGTTCTTTCATTTACATCCTCGTTATTATCTGTATTTGTCTCGATTTTTCCTTGAATCTCTTCAAAGGATTCCCAAGTAGATTTGATTTTTTGCAAACGTTCAAATAATTGCTGTTCGTCGGGCCGCTCAGCCCATTTTTCTAAGTACGTTTTAAAACGCGTCAATTGCGACTTTATTGTCGTACGTTTCTGAACGAGCGTGCGAGTTTCGTCGTTCATTGTGCAATCACGATATGTAAGAACAGACTATATGGATACGATATAGACTAAAGGGAAAACGCAACGGACGATATGTTTACATCGAGAAAAAGCGTTGAAGATACAAAACCTGTGCTAACTGTGGTGGTGCGTTCCGAGCTCGTGGTACGCCTCGAAATCTTTGTTCTATCTTCCCAGCCGTTCTCTTGTATCGAAGCGCTGTTGTCGCGCTGTCTCTCTTCCTCCTGCGACTTCCCGCCGCTGTACGTGCCTTTTCGTCGCCTTTGTCTTGGCGATGCGTGAAGTTGGCGTGCGTCTCACTCTCCCGAATCTCGTTGTCCGCCTTTCTCTCAGCGAATCCAATGGTTTATGTCACTCTTGACAAAAACCCGATAATTTATTTTTAATTTGGAAGAATTTTACGTTCTATCCGGCTCGAAGGACCAAAAATGTTGGGGTTTCAACGTTCGTTCTTCTCGTGAACGTGGTACGAAGCTACGCCAACGTAGCGCCAGACGTTTTACTTTCTGGAACTTATTTTTGGTGTGAATTATTTTGTAAGAATAACTCAACACGGGGTAAATCTCATACTAAGATATAGGCTCTTTATTAAACTCGTAGTGGACTGTATTTTTGTTATAAATCTCGCGCTAATACATGGCGAGTCGATGCGTAGAGCTCTCCGTTCTGTCGCTAACGAGAGACTGAGGCCTCGTATGCTCTAGCATAGAAGGCGCGTGGAGGGGGCAACGATGCCCAGCGCCATCACTTCTCCTTGACGCTTCAACACCAAAGTTATTTTTTTTTAATATGGAAAATCGCTTTCCACCCAAACCCAAACAAAAGCATTAATTTTCCTAAATCTACTTACATAGGCGGGTTTAACAAATCTAGATGTAGCCTGATGGTGTGGCTTTTGCATGAAAATTTAGTCTCCATCATGGTCATAATGAGTTCTTAGAATAAAATCAACTTGCAATCACTTTTTGGTTTATAATTTCTTTCCCTAGGTTTTTATCATTGATTGAGAGAAAAAAAATGTTCCACCGAAACTCGTCCTTGTAGTTGGCAAATTACTTCATCTCATGAGGATTCTAAAGAGGTACAACTTATACCTGGCCCTCGAAAGTGTTTATTATCGATTTTTGTTCACTGCAAGACAGTGCTTTGCTAGAAAATCGAATTTTGCTCCAAACAAATTCGAGCGTTAATCTACATTCAGATCGCATTATTCGAATGCAGAGAATCTATGGCGATAACGAAGAAGTTTCTGTTCCATTTGTTTTGTGCTCAAACACTACGTTGCAGTGAAGGAAAATAAAATTTGAAAAAAATTTTCGAGAGGCAGAGCTATGAGTTGTACCTTTTTAGAATCCTCACGATGTCGACCAATTTTCCTACTACAGGGGCAAGTTTCGGTTTAATTTTTTTTTTCAATCGACGATGAAAACCTAGGGAAAAAATAATCCAAAAAGTTATTTTATTCTAAGAACTCATGATGACAATTATAAAAATTACACTTTCATGCGAAAGCCACATCAGGCAAAAGCGTTTAAAAAAATTATCCAGATATGGTAATTTACATTTGGTAAATGGTAAAACCCGCGATTTTTCAAAAATATTTTTAAAAAAGTCATAACTTTGGAATAGTTGAGGAACGGACCAACATGTATATAACCTTTTTGGTTGGTAATGATCCTGACTACCACCCCACTTCGTTTGATGCACGACTTGTGGGCCACCCTATATATACATATACATATACATACATATATATATATATATATATATATATATATATATATATATATATATATATAGTCGTTAGATATGTAAAAGCGATCGCGGCCACCGTCGTCGTACATAATTTACTCACGTTCGAGTTATCGGTATGGCTCACTTTCTACTTCTCTCCTCTTTCTCTTCTTCCCTCTCCCTCTCTCTCTTCCGATATATATATATATGTATGCGTGTGTGTGTGTGTGTGTGTGTTTAATATAATGAATAAACACGTACGTACGACCCGTTCCATAATACGCAAGAGCACTGTGCTCTCGTCTCTTCTAGCTTCTCTCTTTCGCCTTCATATTACACCAGACAATCGTGGACAAACACGTGGTCTCTCATTGAAAATCCTCCAAACAAATAGTTACTTGGATTACGATTATAATAATGTGTTCACAATAACGTTGCTCTCGGAAAATCTTATTGTGTTTGCGGTGTCCATTTCAATACACAAACACGCACTCGTACACCTTCGTCTCCGTCGCAGCTACGTGAGAGTCAAGAATTGAGGATGATACTGAAAAAGAAAATCGAAATTCTATTAAACGGTTTATATAGGCAGTCTCAAAATGACCTGACATTTTAATTTATTAATAAAATGTATTGCTTATTTGAAAAGTACGACTTTTTCAATTTTAATATAAGGTACAAACATGGAGGTTATGTTTGGAACACAATATCCGACAAATGGCCACCTAGTCTCTGTTTGCAAACGTTCGCTCTCTTAACGAAATTTTCAATAACATTTTGGCATAATTGTGAAAAAGAAAGAAGTCCAATGGCGTCAAATCGCAAGATCTTGGTGGCCAATTCACGTCGCTGCGGCGCGATATAACACGACCATGAAACTTCGTCTGCAATAACTATGCAGTAACAATGCAGCAAATAACAATTTCTATGCTTTGCTCGATCGTGTAATTCTCCGAGATAAAACCTAAAGACTTTACGATGCCAGTTGTCAAAGATTTGTACTCTATGTTCATCAGTAAAAAATGGCGCACAATTAAAAATGTCAGGTCAGTTCGAGATATCTTATATATATATATATAGATCGCGTGGTTGGTGAGTTAAAAACTGGCTGGAAGTTGCGCCTGAGAATGGAAATCTTCCCCCCTCGTTCTTCGCACATTTTTCGTTTGAGTATGGCAAATATATAATGATGCTAAAGTTCGCATAATTGAGATGCAACGAAAATGAATTCTTTGTAATTATTCAACTGTTTTTTGGCTGATTCACGCTGTGAAAATCTGATAAACGTATGTACGTATTCTCGTTAGAGATTGCCAACCGCAATTTGCAAAAAAAGCTTTCAATAATGATGAAAATAAAGAAATGAAAAATGACAGAAAAAAATTGTTGCGTTCCAACGATGTAAACTTTAACGTCATAGCATATATAAATATAAGTGATCGCATACGTACGTTGCGTTTTCAAGCGTGGAGAAAGTTTTTTTGGACACTATATGGAGCACGAGACACCATGACTTTTCCTTTCTTGTGTGGTTTTTTTTTCACCTCGCGACATCAAAGCTTTTCTCGTCGAGGAAGCGATCGCGCCGCTGGACTTGCACCTGTATACATACGCGTTTTTATATTCCACGAACGTATCAACTGCACGCGGATTACTTTCGTTTTTGTTTGCCTTACATACATGCCGCAGTTACTTACATCTATCCCCGTATATGTGAGCATACATGTTCACATACGTATGCGAGCACAATTCCGTGTATCATTTATTAGCGGTATACGCGCGCATGTACATACGCGCGCATAATTAATATGTAGTTGCGGTGAGGCCAACATTAACGCGAAATTCTCAGAAGATATATAATAACTCCCGCTGATCATCGTTTCATCTTGTTACCGCGCTTTGCACGTTGGAAACCTTGGCCTTGGTTTCGCTAATTCGGTTCGATCACTGCTCTCTCTCTCTCTCTCTCTCTCTCTCTCTCTCTCTCTCTCTCTCTCTCTCTCTCTCCTCTCCCTCACCCTCTCCCTCTCTCTCTCTCTCTCTCTCTCTCTCTCTCTCTCTCTCTCTCTCTCTCTCTCTCTCTCTCTCTCTCTCTCTCTCTCTCTCTCTCTCTTCCTCTCTCCGCGATACTTTCTTGCTCCTCATGTACTAATGATACTCCCGTGGGGCGACCTCGAAATTCCTTGCAATCGTTGGATATCCGCACGCGAAGCCACGCGAGTGCGATCCTAGAGAACGAATTGCTATCTTTATTTACGATATCGTTCACATAAATATCGTTTCGATAATTGTTTTCTCCAGGGTGCCGTTTAAAGCTCCCGAAAACTTCGCTTAATACTTTTTCCTTTCTTTGTTTGGTGCATTTTCAGGACGTTGAAGTTGATATCGTTGGAGTTCAACGGAATTTAATTTTCTTCAATCGCTCACATTTTTCTGCTGATTTAGGCTACGAAAGTTAGGCGAGTGTTTTTTTCGTCTTCACTTTGGAGATCTACGATCGTAATGTAGGGGAGAAAAAAATTGAATGCTACTGAAAATGAAGAAATCAAGTAATAAACAAGAATTTCACGTTGCATTCCAACGATGCAAACTTCAACGACGTGACGTTGAAAGATTTTTATACTCAAATTTCGTTTGGCGGATTTCAGCTACTAATGCGGCAAATATTTTTTTAAGATTCTTATTTAGCGATCTAGAATCTGATTCGGCGAAATATGATTTTGGATAATAAAGAAAATGAAGAATTTAAAAGAATTCCAAATGACCTGACATTTGAAATAGCGCGCCATTTCTTTTTGTGGCGAACGTAGAATACTAATCTTCAACAACGGACATCAGGAAGTATTGAGGTTTAGTCATGGAGAATTACACGAGCGAGCGAAGCACGGAAATTCTGAAAGTTTACTACAAATGCAAGCCGAAACAATGCAGTTATTGCAGACGAAGTTTCATGGTCGTGTTATCTCGCGCGGCGGCGATGTGAATTGACCACCAAGATCGTGCGATTTGACGCCATTGTACTTCTGTCTTTGAGGTTTTCTGGAAGGAAAAGTGTATGTCAATGATCCACAGACCATTCCGGAGCTCAAAGAAGCAATTGGACGCACCATAAATTAAATCATATAGTCCGCAATTATGCCAAAATGTTATTACAAATTTTGTCAAAAGAATGAACGTTTGAACTTATATTGAAATGAAAATATTCGTACTTTTCAAATAAATAATACGTTTTATTAATAAATAAAAATGTCAGGTCATTTTGAGACGCCTTTCAGTTAACATCGATCTTAATTGTATTACCGTGAGCAAGACTCAGAACAGCAAATGCGTTCGTTTTCTTAAGGGAGCTTTCCAGTGTGAAATTTTCAAAAAATCGATTTTTTTTTTTGCTTTATCGAATAGTATACACTCTTCCCATCACTTCTTTGGCATCGCTGATTGACCGTAAGTAAACGATTTACCTAAAATTTCCTCACTTGAAACTTTGAACGCGTTTTTCTCGAAACAGCATTTTTCAAAACGGTGTCCAACTTGGAGGGCAGAGTTTTAAAGCTATCGAGTTGAATTTTTTACACAATATTCTTAACGTCATTGTTTATCGTGCTATGGAAGCTTTTTTTTTTTGACCTCTTCCTATTTTTTTGTAAAAAAAACTGCCAAAAAAAATGCTAAAATCGATACTTTTTGTTCAAACCGGCGCCATTTTTGCAAAAAAAAAAGCCTCCATAGCACGAAAGCCAATTATATACCGATCAATAATCTTTTTGTGTTTTTTGTTTCAGATCAAAATTGTGACCCCCAACGTGGACACCACATCCAAGTGCATTTTCTGTAACAATTGTTTCATCATTTTTATAGATATTAATTAATAAATAAATCGATCTTTAAAAAATTGTTTTGTATTCTTCAATACCCAATTAATATACAAAAAAAACCAGACCGATTAGATTATTTTTTCTTTAAAAAAAAAAAATCGCGAAAAACAGCGATTTTTCGGGCTGTCACACTGGAAAGCTCCCTTAATTGCGAAGTATTCAGACATTGGAGGAAAGTTCATACTTCGGATGGACCAGCCCGTAAACTTTTGTCGATTAAATATGAAAATAAACGTACGGCATGCAATTGTGCGTATATATAAGAGACACATACACACATGTCTTCATAAAAATATAGTGTGCACATGATTTCATCACTATTGTGTGGCAAGTCTATCACATTCGTGATAGACGAGTGAGTTTGATGGTGTCGAATCTTGCATCATTGTAGTGCAACGATAATTCTTTATATTTTTATTTCCCCATTTTCATCAGTCTACAAAATCTTTCTTGCAGATTTAGATCATACATTCCTAAATAAGCAATTCAAAAAATTGTTGCGGAATTTTGGTCAATGAGATATGCCGGGAGAAATTCGAGCAATTTAAAAAAGAGTCATTTCCACGGCATTCCAATGACTAATCTCATGGTCTCCGAGTATGTTCAAGATCCAATCGATTCTGAATTGATCGTGATTTGCGACGTATACAACGGCATATATATATATGGTGGTGAAGTTTGCATCGTTGGAATGCAACGAAAATACTTCTTTACTTTTAAAATTCCTTTATTTTCATTACCATATAAACTCTTCTTTTGCAGTTTTAGGTTGTGGATCCCAAATAAACATCTTCAAAAATAATTCTACGATATTTGGAGCCTGAATGTGCCGAGAGAAGATTGGGCAATACGAAACAAAAATAACT
Source organism: Ophion obscuratus (assembly GCA_964007375.1). Classification (NCBI taxonomy): domain Eukaryota; kingdom Metazoa; phylum Arthropoda; class Insecta; order Hymenoptera; family Ichneumonidae; genus Ophion; species Ophion obscuratus. Next base: position 40,371,124 of record OZ023316.1, on the reverse strand, counting down.
TCGTTGCATTCCAACAATGCAAACTCCAATACCATATACTTGTATATGTATATATCCTCCCATGATGTTGAAATTTGCATAGTTGGAATGGGACGTTCTTTATTATCTACCTTTCCCCATTTTTATTGTTACCTAAAATCATTTTCGATAGATTTAGGTTGTAGGTCACCAATGAGAATTTTGAAAAATGTTTGCCGTAGCTTTTTTCTGCCATAGAAAATTGTCAACTAGAAAAAAATTGTTTTCATTGCGTTTCAACGATGCAAACTTCAACATCATGTCCTCCCTCTATTAACCCTGCGGAGAGTGACCGGAGTACTTTTTCCACGTGTGCCTTCGGGGGTTCTCCCTTAACGTCCCCCAATATAAAAGAATCTCGTTCGCCATCGTTGTGTCTATGTGCCGTTTTTTCGAGCATACAGCCCAGCGATTTTCGGCAAAAATAGCCCCTTTCCCGGTTCAACCTTATTCGGTTCATTGGAACGATATACATTCATAAATATAGATCGGGCGAATGTGCAGAAAAAAGTACATCTGCGATATACGGTGAACTTTTATTCAAAAACACGTTTCTCTCATTGAAATAAAAACGAAATATCTACACGTATGCGTGGACACACATTTACGTTTTTTGTATGTGGATATGGCTGTGTGTGGCTCTGTGTATGTGAAGTTTTGTTCGACGAAAACGAGTCTTCTGTCGACCCGCCTTCGCTCGTTTCCTGTCTCGGATAATTAAGCTGATTATTGTCAAGAACGGGAGAGAAAGAGAGACAGATCGGGGCTCGAGTTTCTGTCGCACGCTGCCCCGCAATAATGAAAGTGGAAGTAACGCAAGAAGTTGTAGGTGCATTAGTGTCAGTTAGCACACCATCGTACACCCCCCCGACGGTACCCCCCTTACGGTACCGTTGGCGGGCTTTTAAGCAGTACGTAGTAGCAAACAAAAACTTCCTTGTCGTTTCATTGGAAGTATACTTTCGCGTTTTTGGTTCATTATTAAATGTCACACATCAACGAGAAATTCATCGTTCCAACGTTGCGGTCATTGTCGCAACGCAGTTCTTCGAGTTAACAAAATGTTTGCCAAGTTTTCGATGCTTCCCTGTTAATATATATAGGGGAAGTAGGGGCGAGATGATAACGCTAAGGTCATGTTCAATTAAAACAATACATATGTGAGTCACTCAACTTTAACTTAACTTATTTATTAATCTTTTAATATTGGAAGCAAAGAAATCAGTTTTTCTGATGTTTCCCATACAGTATATATTTTTTAATTAAAGAATCCGATGGACTTTTTCCCCCAATTGGGGGATGGACCCCCGCCAATTCGATTTTTTAAATCTGATTCGATTGACTCTACAAGACACCCTGATTTTTTAAACATTTTTCGTAACAACCCTTGGTAAAAAAAAATTCTCCGAAAAAAAACGCTCCGATGTAAAAATCTGAAAATTTCCAAAAATGCGTCATTATATGTAAAAAATTTCACGCTATCACCCGCAGTGGACGTATGACTTTTTCTGTGCTTTCTGAGCGATTAACGTTAAGAAAAGTCCGAAAAATTGACTGCTAACTGTTCAAAGTCCATGATTGTGATCTGGTTATTCAAAAACGGTCCAAAAAATTCACTGTGGGTATCAAAATATTCAAGTATCCACCCGAAGTAAGCGGTTCTTGAACTTTTTTGGATGTGTGTGTGTGTGTGTGTGTGTGCGCGCGCGCGCGTGCGTGTGTGTGTGTGTGCATGCGTGCGTGCGTGCGTGCGTGCGTGCGTGCGTGTGTGCGTGCGTGTGTGTTAATGAACTTTCTCCAACTTAAATTCTGTTTTTGCGTAGTATTATCGCGTGCCTCGGGCCATACTTCCGCCATGGCTGATCCAATGCGCGTCGAGGGGCGCAATCCGTATTGTTGATTAATTTGACAGATGCATCAATTGCGCCGGCACAACGCTGTTGCACTCAGGACAGGGAGATGATGTTGAAGTTTGCCTTGTTGGAATGCAACAAAAAAGTTTTTTATATTTATTTGTTTTCATTTTATTATTATTCCAAATACTTTTCAGTTAAAAAATGACTGCGGGATTTACTTAGCTAAAATCTGTAAAAAGGGGAACTTGAGTATTGAAAATATATTCCTTTCCATTGCATTCCAACGATACAACCTTCGATGTCATAAAAACAAAACATATGGTAAGATTTACGGGGAAGGTGTAAATATGTCTTTGTTCACTATGAATAACACGAGAATACAGGCATATGTGTACAGCCGCAGTGATGAATGGATTTGTATACTTTTTGACACATGTAAAACCCCGCAAACTGGACCGTCGCGAGCGCAATCATTGTTTTACATTAGACCGGTGTATATGCACATTTGCAGTTTTCGCGTCTCCGAACGAGGCCTACAGTCTGGAGAGAATGAGTCTCTCCTCTCTCTCGGTCTCTCTCTCTCTCTCTCTCTCTCTCTCTCTCTCTCTCTCTCTTTCTCTCTGTCTGTTCTATTGGATCTACTTTCTCTCTCTCTATCTTTTTCTTATTTGGCCTCAAACGTGACACTTGAACGCTCTCGCGTTCGTTCGCGCCTTATAGAAAGTTTATCAAACGCCGTTTTTAGGTCAGTGTATGTATATATTTATATATACACGTGCACACATATATGTAGATCGAAAGAAGCGATGCCATATCGAGGCCTCTCTTTGGCCGATCGACGATTAGAGACACTTTCGTGGGCACGTATAGCTGGCCTCTCGACAGATAAATTTTCGTTTAATTATATGTTTATCTGGCACAGTCGTTGTGCCAGAAATCACACCTATTGGAAATCTTGGGCAAAAACGAGTAACGGCGACTTTCGGGCAAAAGTTAAAATTTCTATTGACAAAATTCTATTGAAATGTTCTATTGAGAAAAATTAATTTCATGTCGAGGGCGCGATGAAAGTTGCAGTATAATATATACCGTGTAGGGAAACAACTATTAGCAGTACGAATATCTCCTAATCTATCAGACTTGGGATAAAACTTTTCCTACAAACGTGGCATAGTTGGAGGGGGGTCATCGAGTGGTTCAAGCTACAAGGTTCACCCACTTGGAGGCACTCCGGAGACTTCAAGGTCACCTCCATTAAAAAAAAACCACTAGTTTATGAAAAATTGTATCACGGTACGAAAAATAAGTTCGCACACCAGATTTCCAGATGATCGATAAGATTTAATATAAAAAATTGATAAAAAAGAAATTTCAATGTTTTTAGCCTAGAACCAATTTGAGGCCTTAGGCCTCTCTAGAGGCCGAAAAAATAGGCTTCTTGGGGATTTTTTTCAGAAAAGCTACAAAATAAATCGAGATTACAAGGGGTGTTTATCACACATATCAGTGAGTGTATACAACAATTTTTTTGAAGCAATTGATTTCAAAATGGCGGCTGTGCAGCGTTTATCTCAAAGCTGCATTTTTTAAGTTGGCCGGAAACATAACTCAGACAATTTTCAACCGATTCACTTAAAATGTTGAATATATCTTGAAAAATACACAGTCCATGGAAGTACGTAGGATTTTTTTTATTGCATAGTTAATTTGTTATTAACAATTATCTGACAATTTTTTAGGCACATTTTTCACTTTCCAAGAATTGGCCTAAAAATCGTTAATAACGAATGAACTATGCAATATAAAAAAAATCCTACGTACTTCCATAGACAATATAGTTTCCAAGATATATTCAACATTTCAAGTGAATCGGTTGAAAATTGTCTGAGTTATGTTTCCGGCCAACTTAAAAAATGCAGTTTTGAGATAAACGCTGCACGGCGGCCATTTTGAAATTAATCGTTTCAAAAAAATTATTGTATACAGTCACCGATATGTACGATAAATACCCTTTTTTGTAATCTCGATTTATTTTGTAGATTTTCTGAAAAAAATCGAAAGTTCGAAATAGTGAAGGAGGGGGAGGGAGGGAGGGGGGACCCCTCCCCCCTCCCCCGAGAGAGAGAGAGATGGGGGGAGGAAGAGAGAGGGAGAGGGGGAGAGAGAGAGAGGGGTGAGTGCGGCAAAAGCTGTACGTACAATTTCCTGCCTTTCTCCGGAGGCAGCGTGGTAAACGAGGCGAATCAAACGATAAGACATTCACTCGGTGCTCATAGACGCAAATACACATTTATACAATATAGCGTTCAATATACATTTATACACATACACTTACATGAATATAAAACATTACATAGGACAAGCGAAGGATCGAGCGATATACGTATGAGCGCGAGAGCACGAATGTGTGTGTGTGTGTGTGTGTGTGTGTGTGTGTGTGTGTTTGTGTGTGTGTGTGTGTTTGTGTGTGTTTGTGTTTGTGTTTGTGTGTGTGTAACGAAAAAGCACGCGCAACTGGCAAATGTGGGCAGTGGGCAGTCACCTATTATAAATGAGAGAGAGAGAGAGAGTTTCGTATCGTTGAGAACTAACTGGCTCGACTCTTTCCCACGTTTTGTTGTTTCACAGACTTCTATCGTTCTCTTGTGCCTCGTTCTCCCGCGAAAAACGTGATAGAGCGAATAAACCAACCCTGAGTTGTATTCCATATAATGCACACATACACACGCGGCCGGGAGCACGTGTTTGTGTATGTGTGTGGAAAGGGAGAGAAACCGCGAGCTTGCTAAACCCGCGAGGGCGTTTTTCTACTCCCGCTTGTGCCCGGGACTCACTCACTTTAATACTCTCTCGCCTTACCCCTCTTCGTGTATACCTCGTGGTCTTTTTCTACCTGCTACAGCACAATCCGCCCGCGTTCTCGGTGCGAAAGATAATTTGAATGAATTTCGCATCAGACGTATGGAAGACTTGAACGTATATACGTATACGGTCGTATGCGTATTTATGTGTGGTATAGAACCGAGGCGGTCCACAGGGTTTGCGCACAAAGATTAAATTCCCTCTCGACCATCGAGAACGGGGCCCATTTCTTTTTTTTTTTTTTTTGACTACCGAAATCCACGGTATGTGGCGAGCGTGTGTATATCTATGCGCACATGAAAAGTGCTGGGAAGCTTTTGATTAATGACGTCGTGATATTGGAAACCAAAGTGTACGTTTATCCACGACCGCGTACGAAAATCTCGAGTAATTTTTCTTCGCTTGGGCAATGAGAATCTATGCATTTTTTAAATGGAACGAGAGAAATAGGATGGCGGTTTTTGAAGTTTGCATCGTTGCGTTGGAACGCAACGTAAAATCTTTTTTTTTTTTTCATTGCACATTTTTGTTGGCCTAAATATATTTTTTCAAATTTTGTTTGTAGAATTTCGAAGAAATTGTAGAAATGCTTTCGAATGATGAGCGTACCTTGAATGTGTAAACAAAAATTGGATGCTAACAAGTTAATGTTTCAACAAAATGAATTTTCGTTGCATACCAATTCAACATCATAGAGGATGTCTACAAACGCGTTTGGTTTGGAAAATTCACAAGGTAATAGAGCTTAAGGGGAGGTACCTGAGTAAACGGCAAGAAAAACAGGTAAACTTCGGGAATTTTTATCTCAAAAACTTATGTTTCGATTGGATCCGTGTTTTTTTTATTGGAACATGTGTACATTGAGGTATGTTTAGGAATTTTTAAAAATAAATTCTTTGACTGGACTTATATTCTGAGGTATTAAAAAAAAAACAAATTTTCTGAAAATTTCGTCCCCGTCAACGCAATGGTTTTAGAAAAATGAATTTTTTTTCAATAAAACAACAACAAAAAATTCCAGAAACGCTTCAGTGGATCGATTCGATTTTTTTTCTGATACTTGTTACGATCAAACGAGTTACGAAATAAAATTATAGAACATCTTGCGAAAGATTAAGTTTAAAAAAAATAATGTTCCTTGTTTTATTTTTTTTTACTTTAATCCACTTGGGGTACAATAACGAAATTTTTTTCATATAATCTTTGGGCACCTTATTAGATTATATAATTTTTTCAAAATGATCGGTTCGGTACGCCACAATGAAAAAACAGAAACAGACTTTGCTGATATATTTTAGTTATATATCTATATAACTAAAATATATCAATAAAGTGCGTTTCTGCGTTATTTAATCTAATAAGATGCCCAAAGATTATATGAAAAAATTTTCGCTATCGTACCCCAGGTGGATTATAGTAAAAAATAATAAAACAAGGAACATTATTTTTTTTTTTCAAACCTTAATCTTTCGCAAGATGTTCTATAATTTTATTTCATAACATGTTTGATCGGAACAAGTACCAAAAAAAATCAAATCGATCCACTGTACCGTTTCCGGAATTTTTCGATATTTAAAAAAAATTCATTTTTCTAAAACCGTTGCGTTGACGGGGATGAAATTTTTAGAAAATTTGTTTTTCTTACACCTCACAATATACTCCAAATTTCGCTGGAAAAAATGCGGGGGCAATTTTTCCCTACTTACCCGGCTACGGCCTTTGGATGCAATATTCTTCGATAGGTTTTCTCGTTCGCCACGTAGGGGTTTTTCATTTGATTGAACCATTGCTTTTTTATGCAATGTGTATGCAATCCAAAATCGTCGAAAATTGCGAACGAAAAACGAATGTTAAATTAAAACGGTCGCAATTCCGTCAAAAATGAAAATTCCAAAAAAAACCCTACGTGGCGAAGGAGAAAAAATATCGAAGAATATTGTATCCAAATTTGGACAAAATCGGACAAGCCGTATTCGAGATACATCTGGCACCGACTTTGAAAACTATGTTTTAAGATAATCGCCTTTTTTATCGCTTCCAGTCAACGAATTTATTTAAAAAAAAATCCTTAACATTCCTCAATATACATATTTTTCAATGAAAAAACCCGGATCCAATCTAAACATTAGTTTTTGAGATAAAAATTCCCGAAGTATACCTGTTTTTCTCGCCGTTTACTCAGGTACCCCCATTAATCGGGTTTTTTGTTTTCTTCTCGAGCAGTTGCGAGGGTATGGTCTTAAAGTTTGCATCGTTGCAATGCAACGCAATTTCTTTTTTGGATTTTTATTTCTTCGTTTTCATTATTGTACAAAATACTAGTTTTCATCTTTAAACTCCAAATCTTTAATTAAGTGACTTAAAACATTATTGAGGGATTTTCGTAACCAATATTTGCCAAACGAAATTCTAGCAATGGTAAAATAATCACCTTTGTTACCGTCCAACGATGCATACTTCAATCTTATGCGAGGCTGGTTTGCATCGTTGGAACGCCGTTAATAGATTTTCAAAGAATATTTATTTTTTCGTTTCGCTTACATTGTTTGATTTTAGATTATAATTGAGGGTGTTCATGGTATAGAAGATATTATCCCAGGTAAAAGTAGCCCAACTTTGGAATTCCCTAATACATGTCCTAGATGTAAAGTCGAAGCAGCTACAATTGGCTTACATTTTTATCAACATCCAACATATTTTCGTGCAAATTTCAGCCGCAGATCTCTAATAAGAATCCTGAAATACGTTCGAGTGATTTTCGTAGCCTAAATTTGCCGAAAGAATCTGAGCTACCGAATTTTCGTTGCGTTTTAATTATGCAAGTTTCAATGTAATTCGTAAAAGTGTTTCTTCTTAAGGGGTAACACCAGTGTAAAATTAACAAAAAAATGGATTCAAAAAATTGGCTTAAGAGATGCTTGAACCACCTAGAATAAGAGGGAAAAAATTGGTACCTGCAAATAAAATGCCCGCAGGCCCGTGTGGGTCTGTGGTCGCAGTGGCTGGCCCGTGTGCGAAACGTCGACCGTTTTTCTCATAACACAATTTTTCAAAATCGCACGCACCTAAACCCCAACAATTTTCATTCTATTCCCTCCCAATTTTGAGCACATCTTTAAAAAAATATTCCGAAGAAAAATACATACGGGATTTTCCATGAGTTAATTAGAACATTATTTATTAACAAATTATTGTCCTTTTTTCGTTTCGAAAATTGAGTTTTTACGTTAAATGCTTGTCAATAACACAAAAATTAACATTTTCAAAATCCCTTACGTATTTCTCTAGGTATACTCGTGTAAATTAATAGAATTAATTTTTTTCTTCTTCTGATTTAAATTTGCGTCAGTTAACTGCGTGCCGCAGAGCTTCTGAAATTTAACATACCCCGCGAGAGTGGCTCTAACGTCGATATTTTGTATAATTTTGTATAATTGTTTAATATTATTTTATTTCGTCCACTTGAAAATATGACTAATAACATCCTTGAATATTATGATCCTCTTACCTTTCCTTAATTCGCCTTTCCTTAATTTCCTTAATGGGTCGAACAATCATTAAGGGGTGTAAACCCCTTAATGATTGTTCGAACTTTTTTTTAAATAAATATTTACATTAATTAAGCTAGAACTCTGAGAGTCAATATGGCGTGTCTCAGAAGTGCCGCAATTTCCGAGGCGCTCAACTGTTTAGAGGAATGCCATACAGTGCGCGTTCAGGATGTATGAAAGAGTCAAAGAAGAAAATGATCAGAATTCCAGAACGTTACAATTAATTGCACTACAATCACGTATTGAATTATTCGGAATTTTTCCAAAAAGTTTCTATTATACATATAAACCAAAATTCGATGCATAATTTTTTCATTATTCTTTCACTTATCCTATTGAAGAGAAAAACAACGTTCCATGACAAATTTGTATACTGGCTAACTATACTGTAAATTCGCATTGCATAATATTTAACGATATTCGTACATCGATACCAAATTTCGTAAAGTGGCTTTAAGAAAAATAATAATAACACATCCAATTGTTACTGCCACGGCCGCGTTTCTGTAACACTCTCATACATCCTCAACAGAGCGCAGAAAAAAGTTAAAACCATTCAGTGCAGTAGAAGAAATACATGACGTTGAAGTTCTCATCGTTGGAATGCAATGATCTTTTTCCTTCGTTTTTCATTTTTTGATTCATTATTATAAAGTTTTTTTTTGCGAATTGAGGACGTGAATTTCTAACAAGAATACGTAAAAACGTTGGAGTGATTTTCACAGCTTGAATTCGTCAAAACAAAGTTGAGCAATTGAAAATAATTATTTTTCGTTTCGCTCCAACGATGTAAATTGCATCGATATTATTTTTTCCTCTGGTTATGTAGAATGTGAAAAATCAGGGTTCTCGCGCTGAGGGAACCGACGAACAAATATACCGCGTATGACTACAGGCGACATGTGTAACACAACGAGCGTTCCTAATTATTATTATTACGTTCGAGATTTCACGTGGCATGAGAATACGATGTCCCAGTGGCAATTTACACTTATCCGTGTATTTTGTGTACACGCCATTAATTTGCCCCTCGACCGGCATAGATTACGCCCAGAACGAAATTATACAGTGGAGGGCAATACAACGAGTGGGAGCAGCTGCAGCAAAAGTCGTTCTTTAAACTCAAATCATAATCCTTCCGGCTGGTTAGCCACGAAGCAATTTCTAAAATAGTCCTCCGGCTTGATACGCGAAAAGGTTATACGAGCGAAGAGACCGAGAGAAAGAACGACAGATAGAGAGAGTGAGGGAGAGAGATGAAGACAAAACACAGAGCATCATACAGAAAGCTCTTGTTGCAAACCGCTCCCAGTCGTCACGAGCCTCGCTTTGAATCCATCTCATTGATTAGGATGCTTGGGAACCAGAAAATCGTCGTGAATCCCCTCTAAACAACCGCGCGATTCGCAACACATTCTCTCAGGCTACACTGTAAAAAATGATATGAAATTTACAATACATTTAAGATACAAAGGAATTGAATTTTACGAACTCAGTAGATGAAATTAAATTTTAAACACGTGTACCGTAAATTTAAAACAGGGACATGAAATTCTAACGTGGATATAGAATTTAATAGATGCGACATGGAATTTCGAAGACAAGTTTGTAAATTTGTGGAAAATGTATTGCATTAACCCGTATCTTCAATTGAAAATTACTACAGATGTATAATGAATCAACTATAAAAAACAGAGCATCGAAAATAAAAAACAAGTGTGAAATTTATTTACAGTTGCCTGAAAAATATAATATGTGTGAAACTGAATTTTACGATACGTACAATGTATGATCACAACAGATTTATTTAAAAGAGCAAAACTGGAATTGAAAGAAAAATTCATAAACGCTGATGAAAATCACAGGAATCAATTCGAAAATTATATTAAATTTACACTACATTTGAGGCACAAAAGAATTGAATTTTACGAACTCAGTAAATGAAATTGAATTTAAGATACTTTTACCGTGCCTATAGACAGAGCTCGCGCCTACAGAGATTTTCTTCTCCTTGAATATCGCATTTGCCAAGATCATTTTCGCTATAAACGAATCCTAGTTGTGTTAAATCAGGTAGTACGAGAGAAGAGCGCCATGGAGTTACTTTTACATTGTATCACACTCATCGAAAGCGATCCCATAGAAATCGACACGTATAAATCACATGTATATTGAAGGAAAGAGCGAACACTGAACAGTAAACGACACAACGATATGCAATGTACAGTGACTAATAAAATGACATTAAATATATTTATAATTGCGAGATTTACGATATTCATGCGTGAACCTTGATGAGATGAAGTTAGCATTGTTGGAATGCAACGATTAAGGGGCTATACCAGTGTGAACGCTGAAAATTTGGGTGATTTTCGAGAATTTTTTTTTAGAAGCAAAGTTGAGTACTTCCAAAAAATTTGATTTTCAAAAAATTTATTTACGAGAATTTTTGGAAGAAAAGTACTCAGTCAAATGTTTCGGAAAATTAATAATATATTTGACTATATTTGACCTATATTACATAATTTTTTCATAGAAAAATATTGAGATCTAAGCGACTTTTGCGCTACCTTCGGAGGCGCAAAAAAAAGTTCCTCCACTGCTGACATGATTCCGGCCGATTGAGTAGCTGAAACCGATAACGAAAAAAATGTCGTTAAACTGGATTTCCTGTCCAATGATGTAGGATTTTCGAAAAATACTAAAATCTAACAGAATGGCGTAGTTGTGAAAAAAGTCTGTTTCCTTGCCTATAAAATGGTCGTTTTTTTCAATGCCAAATCATCAATTTTCATGCAATCAAAAATATTCTACTTCACTGTAGAGTAAATATATTCAAGAGTACTCAGTTAAAATTTCAAGTCAATCGGATAATTGCTCTATGAGTTACAATGTCAGCAAATTTCAGAAATCTCATTTCGAGAAAAACGCTTTTGAAGATTTAACTATCGATTTTTGCAAGATAAAATGATAGATACGGCCTTGACATTTTTACAGGATATCCTTGAAGGTATAAACTTTCGAAAAAGGCAAAAAAATCGCTTTTTCGAAAGTGTTACACTGGTATAGCCCCTTAATTTTGTTTATATTTCGTTTCTTTATTATCATTATTTTAAGTCTTTTTTGCATATTGAGGTCGTGAAGTCCTCATAAGATTACGTAAAAACGTTTGAGTGATTTTCACACCTGAAATGGCCAACATTTTTTTTTAATTAAAAAGACTAAATTTTCATTGCAACGATGCAAACTTCACCTTTCTGTGGGTTGACATTACAACAGCGACCCATTCTCGACAACTCTATCTGCATACGCTTTTGACGAGAAAAAATCAAACGCTCCCTCTTACGGAGGCACACGAAAAATCTTAGTTCCGAAAAAAAAAAATACAAGTTGCCCCGTATTTGATTACAGTTATAGATTCGGCATCTTGGATTAGTAACTTCTTTCACGAGATATCAACGGTCCGTACACGACGCATGTTCCAAACTTCGATTTTACTTCGACGCTGTGTTGCGCAGTTCTCAACGAAAGAGACATTCATCTCATCATTAGCGAAGAATATCGCGGCAGGTTGACAATAAATCACAGCTACGGTATATCCGCGTAATTATTATATATATATATATATATATATATATATATATATATCTGCGGCGGTGTGCTTCTTTGACGGATGCGAACGGCTTTCTCGTTTCGAAACTCATTTCGAACAGCCGCCTCAACCGACAACACCTACCATACGGGCCATGTATATAAGGCCTTCTTGAGCAACAATACCTACCATTTTATGTACAGGGTGGCCCGAAAAGTGATGTCCAACAGAAGAATGTAGATGCCTCGTATATCTATCCGAATCACCTCCATGCATGTGCTACGATCTTCCTTTAGTTTTCGACAAAAAGCATTTGTAGATTTTCCTCTTCGTGTTTTCCTGTAGCATATGTTTTTATTTTATTTTCTCTTTTCCTTATCCACTTTCCCTTTCGAATATTTTTGAAGTAATTGGGAGTTATTCAGACTAGTATCAGTATTTTTTATTCATCTGAACTCTAGTGACTGATCCTCTTAAACTTATTTTTTTTAACTCTTATTAAAAATCCGAGACTTCTACGTTGGTCTTTAGTTTGTAATACATGTATTGCTTGACAGTGTACTTCATAAGGATAACAGAAGTAAAAAAATCGCGAGGAAAGTACATATGCAAAAGAGAAAAATAGAAGGATTTTTTCTCGAAAATTCATAAAGATCGTAGAGCATACATGGGGTCGATCCGGGTAGATGTGAATGCCAGGCATCTAGATTTTCCTTTTGGCCGTCACTTTTTGGAAAAAGACGATATGTCAATCGGAAAAGCAAGAGAGGCCACGGCCAGACTCCAGCTGATCTATCGTTGGGTATTTGATATAAAAAAAAGAAAATCAGAAGAGCCGCGGCAGCAGACATTGGAGGATCACACCGGAAGACCGCTCTCTGAATTATATAGCCGAATTATAACAAAACGGCTGCCTCGGAGGGACACTACACTGAGAAAAAAGATCAGTTCCAATATCATTGGTGTTATTGAATGAAATTCCGTTGATTCAATTGTAAAATTGTTGATGTAAATAGTCGGATTTATTAGACCAAACAAAAAGCTTTTGACTTTAATAACATGATAAAATTTAAAGTTTTTTTTCATTCGAAAGATATATTCTTAGCCGAGAGCAATATATTATTGAAACTATCTAAAAAATTATCGCGAACAAATTATATAGTTTTTAATGCATTTTCTGCAACGAATAAAAAAAGCGTTTCAATTCATAACATGTGAAAAAGTGTATTTCGGTCGTTTGATTTAGATAAAATTTGTATTGAGTAAATACGTTATTTTATTTTTTTCACCATATCCGATATTGATTTTCAGGTACATTATTCGTTGAAATATAAATATTTTATTTTTATTGAAAAATATTAAGCAAATGTCTGAATTGGTTTAAAAATTATGCGAAAAAAAATTGTTTCTTGCGCATTTGGTTGAAGTCAACCAAATTATGGCCGAGCGCCACCGAAATTATAGGTGTGAGGAAACCTGTAGTTCCCGGAGTAACCGCTAGAAGCCGCACGTGCACTCGTTTCTCGTAAGCGTAGCGCGATCCGAAAATCTACTTAAGGAGGTACGGTGATGACCACGCTAGTAAACTAAGAGTCTTTTTTTCGCCATAATACCGCTACGTTTTAGACATATGTGTGTGGCCTGTATTTCGAGAAATATTTTTTAAGTATTGAATTTCAAGGTACTTATTATTTTTATAATATGATAACAAACGTAATAATCTACTACTCGACTTCAGTAGTACGCCATATCTTTGACGTTTAGCATCGTTGCATTTTCGATAGCTGTCATCGGTCCCACGCGCTCGGCTTATTATTTTTGGTAGCCGGTAAACATGGAGAATGAAAATAAGTACTGTAGAAGTTTATCAAGAGAGTAACAGGATTGTACCTGAAGTCCAGTTTAGAGACAAAGGTAGATTCTGTCGGACAAGAATTAGAGAGTGAAAAGATGATATTGCGAATGCAAATGAAAAACGTCGCGTTGACGTTAACCTCAATATCCAATGTCCAATCTGTCCGAAGTCAAAACATATTTCATCGATTGTTATGTTATTTTTCCCTTTCCTAATTTTCACAATATTTGCAGATATAAAAACGAACGTTCATTTTATATGACGGTTTTTCCATGCTGACTTTACATATAAATGCGTTGTATGCATGTCGCCAGAAAGATTGAGATGCCTTAGCTATACATAAAAGAACTTTGAGTAAATATCGACGAAAGGCCTTTTATAATCGATTAAAAAACGTACGGCTTCACACAACCATATTTTTAATTCGCGTTGAAAATATCCGATAGAAGAATCAAATTTGCGCGGGTATCCGGCGTTGCCACACTTCGAGCAAGATGGCTGCGGTTACGTCACGACACGTCTCTCTCGCCGAATACTTCGGTTTTTCGCGACTTTATTTCTAAATTTATTGCTTATTTCTGCGGTGAGCTTTCCAATTCAAGTTGCCTTATTGATCACAACGAACCAACGAACGCAACCGTCAGTTTTTTTTACGCGTGTCTTGGCTCCAAGTAGCACAAAAAAATCGATATATGAGAGGACAGGCACATTTTGTCGTCTACGTGTGACTAATTGACCAACTTTAACAATTAATAACTCGGAAACTGTACGGTAAATCTCGCGGAAACTCCGCATACGCATGGACGAAGCTCTCGACAATGTTATTAAAAAAAATCGGGCTTTTATCTTGGACTCGCTCTAATCACCGTACCTCCTTAAACGCCGGAGAACCTCTAAAGAGTATGGCTTCTTGATCTGTGGCTAAGATCAAAGTGTAGTATCTGTTCTTATCAGTTGAATACCTGATATTCTCTCCATGGATATTCCATTGGATATCTTATATCCTCTCCACTCTCACCGTGGATGATCGTTCTAATGCTCACTTTTTATTAAAGATTTTCAATAAATCGAAAACTTGCAATTTTTTTAATCAAACGAATTCGATGAAACACTTTATTGTGACAATTCTATCCTATTCCAAAGAACTGCATGCGATTTTTCAAATATCTTCAGCAATTCTGGTGAGTGTATATTTATTTGAACCAACAATCAAGAAGTGTTTGCGAGTGCACATAGAATCATATTAAAAACATGACTTCTCGAATTCACAAATATATTCTTTTGATTGCAATGAACATTTATTTCATCGAATATTATATTTTTTCTACCAGAGACTCAATGCGTTGTTGCAAATGACACCTGTACTTTGTGGCAAAAAATACCATTATTTCGGATCCATATTGTTGATGTTTCAATCATGATATACACTTGTCTCTATCTCACACTAGTTGCATGATATTGCACTTTTCATATTGTACGGAGTACGAAAATGTTACGTCTCATGGCATATTGGTTTCGATGTAGTAAATAAATAATTCATTCTATTGATTATACGTTTGTACGAAATAAAAAAAGTTGTAGCAACCGCTTAATTATTTCATCCGTACATCTACGGATTGTATATATAATTATTTCAATAGAATATAATTTCATTTGAACGATAATGTAGATATTCATAGAACAGAAGAGATTTTCAAATAAAATAATATGTCATTTAAATCAATCACATTTTCCAATATTTTATAGTATTGTAACAATCTCATATATCGGTGGCACTCCGCGTTCTGACATTTATTTGGATCAACCAATATATTTTTTTGATTCGATTGTTTTTTTTTCCTCACTGTAATACTGTACCACGCGAGGAGATCAACGTCCCTTCAAGCGAATCTCCGACATACTATGTGGAAAGGTTATTTTCGTCATATCCATTTAACGCTGCCTATCAGCACATGACTCTGTTTTGCGGATGGTCTTTCCGTGCATATGTATATTGTGTATTATGTAGGTGTTGTTAGTTAAGGAGGTTACATGTACATACCGACCGTGCTGCACTATTAACAACAACAGAGTGTAGCCTTTCGGCGTGAACAATCTCGGAAGTACGGCCTACTTACCCGTTGGACACCAGCATCATCACCATAGCACCATCAACTAGCATCGCCCGAGCGTATTTTCCACTTGGGCGAACAACAAACAGGAACGCCCGGTGAACCTCCGCCTTCTCCCCGTTGCCCTCTTTACCGAAAGACCATTTCGAGAAACTTAAATGTAGTTTCCGCGGTGGCCCGGTGTACTCCGGGCGTACGCTGCGCCTCTAGCGGCCGCCGTATGTACGAGAAACGTATATATAGCGACTCTAGAGTAGCGGTAGGAGAAGAAATGGATTCGGGAGTGGGGAAGACGGAAATGGGTGGAGAAGAGGAATATACCGTGTGCAAAAGGCCGTAATCAGCAAAGTTTAAGACATCTTCGTTACGCCGTTTTTTTTTTTGGTCTCTCCTAGTAGCGGTCGATCTGTATGAATATACGGAAGTATATAGGTGTTTCTCTCGTCGACTGTGCCGCGAATGCGAGTGGCTAGCTGTCAATTTAGGTCAGTCGTTCCCTTCAATTAGGCTTACCGAACTTTGCAATTGTGAGACGGGCTTTCTTTGCGGGTTTCACCGACGGAGAAACACAATGAGCATTCAGCGGCGAAGAGCGAGAGGGAGAGAGGAGAAGCAGCGCACTAACGTGGGGGCAAAAAGAGAAAGAGAGAGAGAGAGAGAGAGAGAAGAAAGGCGAAAACTTGGCTACCTCCCTCGGGTTGTTCGCGTACTTGCTTTTTCTTCTCTTTGGAGATGGAGATTCTTCAATTACACTGTTGCCTCGCTTGCTCCTCTCTCGATTTATATTCGCTACGTACACACGAGGGTATGCATGTACGTTGTGCGTTCATTATATGCACAGACTTGTCGTTCGTGCATCGCGATTTTATGGACGAAAGATGGTACCTTCATCAGCCTAAATTTAATTTAGTAAGTAAAATGCGGTCTCTGTATTGTTACACTTAATCCTTAGTCTAATCTCGTTACCACGTTCAACCACGCCTCGGCGGTCCGTCGAGCTCTATACGTTTCCGGCGCGCGGCTGTGTATAGAGATACACCTATATATGTGTACCTATGGAATCCTACGCCGGTCTCGCTTTTGCCCGATAACTCGACGTTAACGCGAAAATCCTGCAATATAAACCAAGCAACTCTCTCTCTCTCTCTTTCTCTCTTGTTCTTCCTCGCTTTCGACGAAGGGCTAGAAGCCTAGCATACTGCGCACACAGAGAGTTGGCTAAATCAGCATTAATCGGTAGACGTATCCATGCAGGGCCTTCGGTACAGCTTAAATTTGCACTCCCGTGTAATCTCCTTATCGCGCATAATTCAAATTAGTTTCACTCGTATACTTCCGCACTTGGTTACTCCATGTTTTTACTCAGAACGCTTGTTTTCTTTTCTATTGCCAAACTACAATTGGTGGCACTTGGGGGGGGGGGGGGGGGGGGTACGAAATTCAAAGCCATTTGCCAAAGGCCCAAACGAATTTGAAGTTCAGCGAAGCAGTGATAATTTACGTGTACCAATGTCTGTAGAATTCAACGAGATTTGGAGAGCAAAAAAAGACGATTGCCGAAATTTTGACAATTTTGACATAGCACAAAAAGGCTCGTTAATTTTTTTAATCCTTTATTTTTTTTATTATGAAGAGAAGAACATTTTTCATGCAGATACACATTGTGGATCTTCGACAAGGATCCTCAAAAACGTTTAACTGATTTTCCTAGTCTCAATACGTCATGAAAAATGTCGGCAAATAAACCGAAAAGTTAATTTCCATTCAGTTCAGTTCTATGGTCGAATCAGCTGCTTTTGTATCCATCTTTTCTACATTTCGGCCTAAATGGAAAGCGTTCGAGGGGGTCGTGACAGGAAAAATGCATCATGTCGAAGTTTGCATCGTTGGAACACGATGGAAATCTTTTTTTTTTTCAATTGCCAATGTATTTTGGCGGTTCAAAGCGACCGCGGTCACGTTACAGGACCGTAAACGTTTTGAAGATCTTTGGCAGATACCTACACCTCAATTTATCAGAAAGACTTTGGAAGACGATGAAATTTGAGAAAAAAAAGTGAAAAAGAATTTTCCTTGCATTCCAATGTTGCAAATTCCAGCAGCATAAAAATCTAAAGCTCCCAAGAATATAGGGGCTATCCCGATACAGACGGTGTATACATACCGACGGTAACGACACGAAAGTACAAGTCTACCCCTACACGTGATACGTACACGGATTGTTAAGAACGCACACTACGGAGGCATACACGACGAGCTGGTATTTACATCGGTGTATACTTCCGTGTACGACATCGTCGTGCTGTAATAAGCTCTATACCTATCGTCGTAAAATTGCACCGATCGGTTGCGTAATCACGGATTATTTGAGCTCGATATCGCACATTTTTTGCCACTCCACCCCGGTATAAAGCAGTGAAAGTGTCATGTCCAACTTTCACATATGCCGGCTGTTCTCCGCAGTGGGAGTCTTTTTTTCTATCTGCTTGCCCCCCCCCCCCCCCCCCCCTCGTTATACGAGCTCAATATACCCGAGTGTACGGAGTCCCATATATAGATATGGACATTGCACGTAATCTCTGCTGTCTATGCTTTCCGTTATAACCGTGAGTTTATCTCTTTTGGCCTCGTCTAATATACCGCCAGCAGTAATTAAAGTTTTATCGCTGCGATTTCAAGCTTTATACATGCGAGCGCGTGCGCGCTCGTGTGATAACGCAGAAAATTTGCGGGGCTGAGAGCACCCTGGTTTGGATCGACTTGTTTGTCGATATATATATATATATATATATATATATATATATATATATATATATATAGATATATACACGCGCAAATAAGGATTCGTACATATAAATATGGACCTCACAGTATGAAGAAAATATAGAAATACATAAGGGTGAGGGGTGGAAGAGGGACGTTGAAGTTGCATCTCGAACGACGAGTGCAAGCCGGGTTTGCACTCGTCGTACGTGCGACAATAAATAAGGAAGCACATATCTATTCCTATTGGAGTCTCGGGTCCTATACACGGGTATCGATTTTTGAGCTTGCGTACAAGCGCAAGCTCAAAAATCACATACAAGCTCACACACATACGACGAGACGGCGGTAGCCAAGCGAACGATTCCGAAATTTTCCAGAAAAGTTCTTGTACGTTAATTACCCACACAAAACATCGGAAACCGTCCATACCATTTCTTCATCAGCGTATTTGAGGGGTCAGGCTACTTTGACTGGCCGAAAATCAGGGTTATTAAAAATAATTAATTTCGAATGAGTAACTAAGATGGTTGAATAACCGTTTGGGCATTTATTTGTATGTACATTAACAAAATTGTGTGCTAAATTTCATTGGAAATATTGATAATTAAAGACGTTATAAACAATCTGGTGAACGACCTTCGAATGTGAGGGGCCCAACGGTGTACTTGATTTTGGCCACCCGATTGATCTGAAACAAAGCTTTTTTTGTTATCGTGTTCCAATCATGAAAAAGGATTTTTAAATATCTTTTTCGGCTTTGCGAGGAAAAAAATTACATCATAATAGTTAATAACCAATAAAAAAGTGTTGAGAATAAAAACGTCGGTCAAGAATAAACTACTATTACACCGAATAAGCGTCCAAAATTTTACTTACAGTTCTATCGTCGCAATCATAAGATTACCTTCAATCCGCGATTCCTGCACCATATGTTGGGCCTCCCAATTCAATTTGAGTTGCCTCAAGCGACGAACGGGAAGTGTAACATTTCCACAGTAGCCTAACACCTTAAATCACGTTGAAGCTTGCATCGTTGGGACGCAACAAAGATTAATGCTTTTCAGTTGGTTAGTCTTTTTTTTCGGCAGGTTCAGGCTGTGAAGATCACTAACCTTTTCTCGCATTCCCGACCGACATTAACGACCTCAATTTCCCAAATAACGCTATGAATGATGCCAAAAATAAATAAATGAAAAAAATAAAGATAAAAATATCGTTGCATCCCAACGATGCAAGCTTCAACGTCATCGTCGCGACGTTTGCCTCGATGTACCAGGTGTAGAAGTATGAAACCGGAATTTCCCTATAGATGGTGCTAGTCATCAGTTTAGGGACCGTAAGACCGCTTCTGCAGCGCCATCATCCGAAAAATCTAACAGCTGACGAGGATTTTCAGCACACAACAATCCAAGTTCCCTACACCGGTATATTTTTCTATAACCTTAAACATGTCGAGTTTTGTGCTTATGAACTACGATTCGCGGACAGCATTGGTTTTCTGTTATCATTTGAAGAAAACTGCTGCAGAATTGCATCGAATGCTTGTCGAAGCTTACGGTAAACATGCTCTTGGTAAAACACACATTGTAAAACATTTCTGTATAAAAATTAATACACAAGTGTAGGAAGTTTTTATGCGGATACCGCTTATGAAATTTCAGATACGATTTTGAAAATCCAAAACAGGTTATTTTAAAAATGAAAGTGTAGCTCCGTAACATTAATATACTTGTGCGTTTGAAAAATAATGCACGTGTAAAGAAATAATCACATCCAAGTATAATTAAATCAAGAGCCATTTGCTGATATCAAAATACGAGTGTATGTTAAATTCAAGAACCATTTGCTAATATCAGCATACGGGTGTGTATTAATTTCACGGAACCAAAGTATTACCTTTAATGTACACTGTCAAAAGCTTCTGTGTAAAAATTAATACACAATTGTATGATGTTTTAATGCGGATGCCGTTTATGAAATTTCAGATAATATTATGTAAATCCAAAGCAGGCTCTTTCAAAAATAAAAGTGTAGCTCCGTAATGATAACATACTTGTGCGTTTGAAAAATAATGCACGTGTAAAAAAATGTTCACATCCATGTATATTGAAATCATTTGCTGATATCAATATACGAGTGTATATTAAATTCGTTCGTATATTAAGTTCGTAAGATTCAATTCTTTTCTGCCTTAAATGTAGTGTAAATTTAATATAATTTTCACATTGTTTCATGTGATTTTCATCAGCGTTTATGATTTTATTTTTCAATTCCAGTTTCGCACTTTTAAATAAATCTGTTGTGATCATGCATTATACGTATCGTAAAATTCAGTTTCACATATATTTTTCAGGCTGCTGTAAATAAATTTCAAACTTGTTTTGTATTTTCAATGCTCTGTTTTTTACCGTTGATTTATTATACATCTGTAGTAATTTTCAATTGAAGACACTGGTTAATGCAATACATTTTCCACAAATTTACAAACTTGTCTTTGAAATTCCATGTTGCATCTATTAAATTCTATATCTACGTTAGAATTTCATGTTCCTGTTTTAAATTTACGGTACAAGTATTTCAAATTTAATTCCATCTACTGAGTTTGTAAAATTAATTTCCTTTTCATCTTAAATGTACTGTAAATTTCATATAATTTTTTACAGTGCAGTGTTTCGCGTGGTTAAAAAATACAAAAGTGGTGATTTTTACGTGAGAAACGAGGAGCGTGGGAAACCACCGAAAAAGTTCGCAGACAACGAATTGCAAGCCTAATTGGATGAAGATGATACTCAAAGTCAACAAGAACTCGCTTATCAATTGAATGTGACGCATAAAGCCATCTCCATTCTTTTTTATGATTTTCAAAGAGACGTGTAAATTTTACACGAAAAAATTCCGGTTTCATATCTCTACCCCTGGTATGTATCTATACCGAGCTATCTGTATACGCACGAATATAGATGCGGAAAAATCGTGAGCTCTTGCGCGAATTTTCTCATCGGGAGGTTCGTATTAACGATGCGAATCGTAATATCCGAATATCCAAATCTCGCCTGCAGCAAAATATCACGTTTACGTGCACCGGTATAAATTCGAGTCCGCATATACACGTAAATGCATATGAATTTATTTATATACGTATAAGTGCATACATACATACATACGTGTATATAGCCGAAAAGGAGAGGATAGAGAGCGACGGAACCTTCGGATGGTACACTATTCCACAACGACCAGACCGCGGTTTCCTGATATTAATAATACGAGCTGCAAGAGTATCACACCATCGGGAAACACCCTCTTCCCTTCTGCCACATTTTCCTCGTCCCTCCACTCCGCTCGTTTTCCCATATTCATACACGTACCATTCCCTCTCAACGCACTCGTTGATATTGCCAAGGCTAATTTCAGAAGTGGGCTAGGTACGCGCCCCTGTATAGCGCGGCCCGAATATTCATTGCAATATGCAGGGCGTACACGGGGGCCCGGGCAGACATTCGCGTTAAAGGAACTCCCGGGTACGAGCGCTTTTGGTGCGCTTTCTATCCTACCCCGACGCCACCAAAGCTCACCCTACTCAGACCTTCAACCCTTTGCGTATCTTAACCGCGGCCTCGTCGCGCGCGCGTTTGTGTGTGTACACATATCTCTGTATTGCTCTTGTATAGGAAGCGTGCTGTGATTCCCCGCATACCGACGAAATTACCAGAATTGTACCGGATGTTGGCGTGGTGCAACAGAACATGAATGCACTAAGATTGTGTATATGTAAATGTAGAAAAAGGACTATTTCGAACTTGCCATATACATGTAGGCTATCAGCATATCTGGCTGCCTTGACGTCAGTTTTGGGTATCACATTGGGGATTTTGGGGTCCGTATTGGTCCTTGAAATGACCTTGGTATATGCTCACATTTGTTTGGAGTGATTTTTGGGACGTTGAAGTTTGTGTAATGTTGAGTTTAGGGACAGTAGGCTACTGCGAAAAAGGTCCTCGAAGTCGAATACGCTTACGAAATCAGATCCACACACACACACGCACACTCGAAAGCTTGCCCGAAACGTTTGAAATTTCAGTTTCCCCTATCCGCGGCGTCCGACCCTTTCGGAGATTGCTGCCATACTCCCGCATATTTTAATTAAAAAAATTCCTTCGAATTACACACTGCATTCATATTCCCTACTTTTCGGTATTTCGCACTATTGGGAAACGAGCACGCGGCGGCAGAAAATATTCGACCCAGAGGTGAGCATTTTTTCGACCTATGGTGGCAGAATATTCACTGAGAAAAAAGTCTGTAGGTACCCAACTCATCACCGTCTAGCTCGGCGCTAGTAAAATTATATTTCGAATCGCCCCTAGCTAGACTTTTTAGCTAGTGACTATCCAGCATTGTAACACTTTCGTCATCTTGTGACTTGGAGACAGAAGATTAGGTGGTGACTAGGTAAAGAAAATATCTCACACCGGTATAACCGGTCTTATTTAGTCATGACCTAATTAGGTTTTTCAAGTCGCTAGACACTGGAAGCTTTACAAAGCTGGGTCATTTCTGGGTCATAAATAAAATGCAAAAGATTTTTTTATACATTATTCACATCATTGCGCAATTTTATGATTTTCTGGGTCATCTGCTAATTATGGTTTCGATATTGGCCATGTAAATATATTAATTGATTCATTTGCAATTATATCAGAAAAACGCTTACGTGCGGTGTGGTTGCGATCCCGCGACCTCTGGGTGATGAATCTACGACGCTGATGATTAATTAATTTTGCATGATCTACATATCGCTCGTCCCCTAAAAAACTGTCATAACACAATGTTTTGAGAAAAACACATTTTTTCTTCACATTCGTGAGGCCACTGTGACTTCAATATTTATCTAAATTAGCCTGTAACGATTTTATTTATTGTGAAATCTATTAACCTTTTTGAGGGTTGTAAATAATATGTAGCCGATTGCAATAAAAATCCGAATACGTATTTATCTGTGTTATGACAATTTTTAGAGGATGAGCGATATGTTACCATGCAAAACGTTGGCTAATTGAGAAATAGGTGGATTACGAATATAAAAAAAAAAAACATTATCGGATCAATGACTTGATTATTTCGCATTGAGTCAACCCCAAATTGTCTATGTCAAATCATTTATTCTGGCTAGTGATGAATTCACGAGCACGATGTTACTGCAACGAATGCTATCTATTATATAAATGACACATGTCTGGTCAGCGTGCAATTAAATAAATTATGTATAAATTGATTTAAACTTGGGAAAAGGTGACAGCTTAGAGTATGAGTATATGTATGGTCTAACCAGGGGACCGTACGAGTTGGGAAATGGAATAGGAGATGAGGCTTCGTGTGGTAGGACTAGTGCCCTAAGATGTTACTGTATGTTCAAGTCTTAATATTACGAGAGCCCTAGGTACACTAGATGTACCTCGAACGGGAGGCCGTTTTTAAATAATATAACGTAATTCGGAGTGACCCGCACGACGTGGAATCGAAGCTGTGTCGGGTCGAATCCTGACCCGATTACTCGTATATAATTAAAACTCGTGCTTTGTATTTGTAATGTCTATCGATTCAAACCGGCCGCAAAAAATCTGTTTCGGATGATTTTTAGTAACGAACACTGTCGGGAATAAAGATCGCGTAGCAACTTATGTACAGAAAAGTATTCAGCATTAGCGAGAGGCCATGTGGCCGAGCCGGTAACGTTGTGGTGGCACGTTCGAGTCACGTTTCTTGCCCTTTTACTTTATAAAAATATATTTTTTCATGCCTTTTTAATTAAAATTAGGAACGATGTGAAATACCATTTGGTGGTCTTTTTTCGTAAGGCAGCGATTACATCTGTAATGAGGATCGACTGGGTAGTAGCTAATCAAAGATAACACAGCCGCAGTTGGCTAGTGTTGGCTGGGTCATCGCGAGTGACCCACCTACGGGTTTTTTTTATTCGCAAAGCCATCTGTAACTTAAATTACTTAGCCAACCATGAGCCAATCGCTCTATGGATCTACATGTAGTCACATAACCTCACTTTGTTATTTGTGACCATCAGTGGCTAGCTAGGTACGGCTTAGTCACTAAGTGGTATTTTTTGTCGTAAGGCAGCGGCATCTGTAATCAAGATCAGCTAGGCGGTGACTAGTCAAGGGTTGCGTAGTCGTATTTAGCCTGAGTTGGCTACGTCATGGCGAGATATCCACGGGAGATTTTCTTTTCATCCGCAACGCCATCTGAAACCGAAGTTGGCTAGCCAGCCATGAGTCGATCACTAGATGATAGTACGTGGAGTCACATAACCTCACTTTGTCACTCGTAACCGTCGTTGAAAAGTCCAGTACGGCCTAGTTATTAGCTCATATTTGTATAATGCTGTATAAAGATATTTCGCAACGCAGCGACACCTATAGTGAAAATCGATTGGGCAGTGAGTAGACAAGGGCTGGATTTCAAAACATTTAGAACACTACTACCTCGTAGCGAGGCAGCCATTAGTCACATGTTCTCAATTGGGTGGGCCAGTTACTCGCACGTACCTAGTCAGGCTGGCGTAATTCCTACTCGGGTGTTATTACACAATCGTATGTACCGGATGACAGTGAAAATTTGTGTTCGCTACGCAGTCTGGCACAGGTGAATTTTACGTTTGCATTTCTTTTTTTCTTCCATTGTTCGTGCAAATGCAACATTGCTTTGCCACGTATTGTACATCGACACTGGGGGATTTTGCTTTTTCGTCATGTGGCGTTATGCGAAGTGTTGGGAAAAGTCCACCAACTCAGGCCTTTTATTCGTGATGGGAATGGAAGACCTGAGTTCAGTAAGGAACATTTGTTTCTTCAAATGTTTTTTTTAAATTGCTTTCTGGACTTGCATAGAAGCAAAATAAACCAATGAATCAATGCACTTACGAATTAAGATGTTTCATACGTTTCTGAATAAAGTGCCCAAGTTATGCTGAATACAAAGTTGAAAAGGGCAGTCCCCGGTATGCGTGGCCTCTTTTTCACGAGCCTCTCGTTGATTCTCAGTCGACCGAATCCTTCTCGGGCCCCGAGAGAATAGAAAGGACCGACATTTGATAGTCGCGCGTGCTGCGTACGCGTACGTACGAATATACAATGCACAGTGATACACACCGGCACGAAGCTCCTTTAAATTCAAGGATTCCCCAAGAGAGTGTGTAGCACCTTAAATACCATGCATAATAGTTCTTGCTCACTGTATTCTGTTGAAACGCCTTTTCACGTAGAAGCATTACGATTTACCTATACCCCCCCCCCCCCGCCCCCTCTTGCCCCTTCATTGTCGGCCAGACGTAAAAACAATTCGAGACAAACAAAAAACGGAATGAAAAAAGAAAAAGGAAATAAGTTCCTCGCCGAACGTGTTGGTGATTTAGTTTTGCGAAACTATCGGTAGCATGTGCAACGTGGCGTAGTTTCGGGTTCGCGCCACGTCGTGATTTACAACTTTTAATTAGTGTGCGCACCGTTAATGAATTTTACGATTAACGCGCGAGGTTCGCCCCCCCCCCCATCCCCGCTAAGTGGGTTACTAATGCTCTCGTACGGTAACTCGGGCAATGTTTTATCGCAGTTTGTACACCAATTTCGTTGAGATAGAACTGCGGAACTCACGAGCACGCGAATCTTGTCATTATCCACAAAAATACACGATGAAGTTGGCACCATTGAAAGGATACGAAAATTCTTTTTGGTTTGTTTAAATTCTTCATTTTTAGTATCATTCGAAACCTTTTTTATCTGCAGTTTTTCGATCGAGGTACATCTTACTAATATATTATACAATTGTAGCGCTCGTCTGTACATTCGTTTTTTTTTGCTAAAATTAAGCTGATAGGGTTGAAATACGATTCTGAGACGATTTGGAAGTATCGTTTTTCTTTCTGTGTTTATTGAGCGAAGTTGGCGTGAAAACGGCAAAAACTTGTTTGCTAAACTTTTGCCACGTTGAAATAAGCACGTCCAGAATTTATTTGCGCTTTGTTTTATCTGGATCGATAAGTCAGCAACTGAAAAAGGACGATGTTCATTATTAAAAAAAACCCTTCACCATTTATAAGAACGCTCTTTAGTGAAAACTTGATGTCAAAGAGTTTCACTGGCTTGAATCATTATCTGACGCAATTTTTCAATTCTGATATGATTATGAGTAATTAAACTTTATAGAACACGTGCTTTTTTAAGCATATAGGAAATCTCTTTTTCATAACAACTTTGGTATAAGCCGTACGGTACGACCCTAGAATTCATTCCCAACATAAACACGAACAAAATTTCCAACATGCACGCGAACGAAGCCACGGCTAAAAGCTAGCCTCTGATGAGGATCTTAAAAAATGTTCGCGTGATTTTCGTGGCCTAGATAATCTGCCAAACAATGTGGGCTATTCGGGAGAATTAATATTCATTGTATTTTAATGAACTTTCACGTATGCGTTATCATTCTTGCGAATCCGTCAACAAGTTCAGGAGATATATGTACGGATTTATATATATATATATAAATTTATTAATATTTATTAATAATTATTATATTTATAAACTTTTTTAAAGACATTCGGTTCTGAGGACCGTCCCCACGGTAGCCAAATGATTCCATACTCAACATTGTGTAAACCCAATTGGCCTTAAAATATGCTATTGAAGTTCGCATCGTTGGAATGCAGCGCATTTTTTTTCTTTCGTATTCCCGTATTTATTGTTTGGCACATTTAGGCTATGTTAATCACTGAAACATTCTTGGAAATCTTTACTCAAAATTTATAATGTAATGCTGAAAAATAAAATTATTTTAGATGATAAAAATAGAGAAATGAAAGAATCGAGAAAAAATTTCGTTGCATTCCAACGATGCAAACTTCAACACATCTTACAATCATACATTAATATCATAGTATACATGGGTATATTCACGTAAGGAAAGGTTATTAAAAGGACCGTCCGACCCCTATATAACGATTGAATTAGAAAATGTTATGGTCCGTCCTCAAAATAACTAAATGTGCTGATATGCACCATTTCGTAAATACAACGGGCTCAAAACATCCGTTTCGTATATATGTACATGTATATAAATATGGCAGACCACTTTTCTCCCTATCAGCTGCCGTATCGAACACACGCTTTTATTGGAGCCGATACCTCGTCGACTGAGCTATTTACTCCGCGTCTATGAAGCAGGAACCATTTGCTCTCCCTCTCTCTCTCTCTCTCTCTCTCTCTCTCTCGCCCTATCCCTATCCCTTTTATGCTCCCTGTACCTCCTTACTGGCTCTCTCGACGTAAACCTTCGTGACTCTTTAAGACGGAATGATACCTCATCGCGGTCGGTATGGTAGAACAATTATAGATACCCAAAAATTTCTGAAACGGCTCTTCAGATCCCGTCGAAACTTCGCCAAACGACGTCAAATAGATAGACGAACAGCTGTTTGCCCCTCAAGTTTTCTGAATTTGAGAAAAAAAACGTAGATTCCCTTATGGTAAGTCAATCTACGTTTTTTCTTTCAAATTCAGAACATTTGAGGGCCAGACAGCTGTTGGTCTATTTATTTGACGTCGTTTGGCAAAGTTTCGACGGGATCTGAAGAGCCGTTTCAGAGAGATTTTTGGGTATCTATAATTTTTCTACCATACCGACCGCGATGAGGTGTCATTCCGTCTTAAGGCCTTAGGCTACTCTAGAGGCCGAAAAATAGGCTTTTTGGGGATTTTTTTTTTCGAAAAAACTACAAAATAAATCCAGATTACAAAATAGGGTGTTTATCATACATATCGGTGACTGGATACAATAATTTTTTTGAAGCGATTAATTTCAACATCGCGACTGTGCAGCGTTAATCTCAAAACTGTATTTTTTAAGTTGGCCGGAAACATAACTCAGACAATTTTCAACCGATTCACTTGAAATGTTGAATATATCTTGAAAAATACATTGTCTATGGAAGTACGTAGGATTTTCGTTATATTGCATAGTTCAATTGTTATTAACATTTATCTGGCGATTTTTTGGCAAATTTTTGAAAAGTGAAAAATTTCGTCAGACAATTGTTAATAACAAATGAAGTATGCAATATAAAAAAATCGTACGTACTTCCATAGACAATGTATTTTCCAAGATATATTCAACATTTCAAGTGTATCGGTTGAAAATCGTCTGAGTTATGTTTCCGGCCAACTTAAAAAATGCAGTTTTGCGATAAACGCTGCACAGCCGCCATTTTGAAATGAATCGCTTCCAAAAAATTACTGTATACAGTCACTGATGTGTGTGATAAACGCCTTTTTTTGTAATCTCGATTTATTTTGTAGTTTTTTTGAAAAAAAAAAAAAATCCCCAAAAAGCCTATTTTTTCGGCCTCTCAAGTGGCCTAACCCCTTAACTATCGCCATATTCCGCCATCTACTCAACGCCTGGGTGTTCTCGATCCTCGGGTTCCTCGCGCCTCCGTCCTCCAACGGTTTTTCCCCACGTCGACATTAACGACCAACGTCCAAGGTATACATATTTGCCAAGCGTTATAACGATACATCCTATGCATACATTAACGTTTACGTTGTTCATGTTAATCATGGGTTTTATGAACAGAAACTGGCGGATACATTGAGAGCGTTTGTTATTGGAATGGCATATATTTGTCGATTACGTTGGGTGAGTTCGACGAAGTTTCAAACGTTGCGCTTTTAAATGTTGGTAGGCAATCAAGTCGAGAAGATTGCTATTACGGAAGATTGAAGGAAATATGCCCCGCTGCTCATTGACGTCAGATCTCCCATCTCGTGCATAACTTTAATCTCTTCATTTTCCAAGCCGCACGCAACGAACGTGTGCGAATTCAAGTTGAATTTGTACCTCGTACTGTCCGTTGTCCTTGAAACGTATCGGCTTACCTTTTGCCCGCTTCGAATCTCCCTTTCTCGTTAATATACGTATCATTACCTACGGGAGGTGTTCGTGGCCCTGACCCAATGACCGTTGTAAATCACATTGCAGTGCCCGGTATGTGTAATCCGCCATTCCGGTGGATCGTAAACCTGGCACCGAGAACACTCGTTAGCTGCCATGCTTTTGCCATATGATCGCGCCAGTGCAACTCCCCAGATCTTTTTTTTTTTATGTCTCTCTTGTGCATCGTCTACATGTATATGGCTACACACAAGACGGGACCAACTGGTCCATTGCGCTTCGCGCGGTTCCGAGAGTCCGAAGAGAGCAGTCCCTTGGAAAGCTCATTTCTCGAACCGCCGCTACGAATCGATAACCTTGCCGAGGTCGTAGATCTACTCTTGTGAATCGTTAGTGTTGATTTTGCTCCGGCAGAAGGTGAAGAAGAACGAGAGGTTGAAAGTAGATGGAGCGGAGTACGAGTATAGTAATAAGGTTTGCATGGTATACAGCATGGCGGCAAGCACGGCTCAAACAAATTCCAAAACCTTCGTTTATTACGGCAGTACGAACGCGCCAGCTTGGAATATCTATTTCAATGTTTCTGCTCTGCTTTATGGGATTCTTACTTGCTGCATACCGTAAATTCTACGATGTTCTATCAAGTTTCTTGGTAAACGTGCACGGTGGGTGTGTATGCATGTAATCGGGAGCAGATACGTTTGAGATTATCAAGGAAATGGAGAAGCAGGAAGATGCTTTTCTAGATAGCTAACCATATACATGTGTCCGTGCACAGTCACTCCTCCATAAACATTTGATAGTTCTTTTATTCGACTTTCATTTTATTTGCCGCACTTAAACCAAGGTACATTCGCGTCCATGAACCCGTACGTAAAACTCGGAGTTTCTTTTTGGTCAACATCGTGGAGCATGTCACTCCGCTTGGAATGGAAACTCTCAAGTCTTGGTATGTCCGGCTTTTGTGGTTGCTCGATCAATCGCGGAAATTGCCCATCTTAAAGCGCCCTACCATGACCTCCAATCACGAGAGTCTCATCCTAACACTGCACAGCCCTGAACCCAAATCGAACGACCACGCATTTCCACACGGACAAATCTATTTGTAACGAAGGAAGGCTGGGGGTCGTCGAGTGTCCCAAGATCCCAATTCGATCGCGACGGGACCAGCGACCTCATTGCATTCACGTACCCTCTTGTCCAATTCGGATGCGCGATGGTGTTCTCGAATTGACTTTTTCGCAGTTCCACAAAAGCCCATCGTGTGAAAAAACTTTCTCGCCCTGATGATACACGTGGGGGTCAACTGATACTACCGGGGACCGGGGATACTGCGGGGATACTGCGGGGACGACGAGGACGGTATTTCACCGGATTGTGTAAATCTTCGAAGTGTCCGGCAGCGTGAATTCCTGAGTCCAGGACGTTTCCGACTTTGCCGAACATTCCGATCGTCTACTCTCCTGGAGGTACTTAGGTGGGTTGGGCTTTCTTGGACTATTGGGTCATTGCATGGGCTGTCACTGCAGCGGAGGAGGAATCGAATATCCCCCGAGTACCCTCCAAGATTTATCTTTGCAGGGGCGTTCTTTGCGGTGACGGAAAATCGAACAGAGAGAAAGAGAGAGAGACAGAGAGAAAGAGAGAGGAAGGAAGGAAGGAAGAAAGTGAGAGAGGAATTGAAGCAAAGTAGGTGGTGTACGTGGTGTGGTGCAGAGGTTACATGATCGTCAAGCAAGACGACGTCCCAACGTTGTGTTGCACACTCGGAAACTACGTTCCGCATATACTGTTTTCGCTGTAGTGTCTGCTCCTGGCTCGCCAGTTTCCCTGTTAGGCCAGGATACCAGCGAAACTACGCGACGTCTCCTTTTCCCCCATTGCTGGACCGACGCTCGATTCCTCCTCGAGTGCCTGCGGTTCTATAGAGCCACTTTTGCCGCGGCGGAACTCTCGAGTAGAACGAAGAACCGGAACTCCATGGTCATTTGAGTAGCTGTATGTACATATATTCGTCGGGAAACTTTCGATCGTTACGTAGTTGCGGAGGGAGCTTGAACGCTGCGTCGACAGTTTGCGTTCTCCCATTTATCATACGTATCTCTTGTCGTTTGGTTATCAAACCCTACACCGCATGAGTCCTTGCCGCAGTTCTGAGGAACTGATGCCGCAGTCCTGGGGAACTGTGGTATCAGTTCCTCAGAACTGGTTCCCTGTTCTTTTTTTATGGTACATCATTTCCGATGCAGATTTGTTCGCTGTTCCCAAAACGGTTGTTGCGTCTTCGCGATGACGGAAACTCCAAGTAAGCCAAAGTAAACCAAACACGCGGAAAAAAAGAACAACCTTCTTGATCGTCGCCAGCTGAAGGGACGCAGATGTCTTTGGTTTTTTTTCGCGAACCACCAATCCAGTGGAGTTCACACCAGTTTCACGATCACCGCCATGTGAATGTTGGTGAATGTCCTATTCCTTCACCTTGTGCTCTACGTAAGACTGAACCGGTTGACACCGTTTAGCAGCGTGGGCCTTTTTTCGTCCGCCTGGGTCAATGTTTGTCCACCTTAAGTCTGCCCCGCGGGGACTCATGGCCCCGTGACGACGCGGGCCCGTGACGACGCGTGGTCAGGTGAAAGAGTGGCCAACTCGAAAAAAAAAAAAACGAAATAAAAAGCGCGGCGTCCGAATGGTCATTATGAGAGAGACGTTGAACAGCTATAACAAACACGGAAATTCGCACCAGGTGATTAGGTGTAGATCTTTTTGATTCTCATTCGTCTCGGGAAGCCGGAATCCTCGTCGTGGCATGCTCCTAATGACGTTGCAGCGCGGCTATTAAGTCGTGATGTTGAAAACGTTCATGGGAATACGGAGGCCGTGGACTTATTCGCTGTCAACGTGTGAAAACGATACGGCTTGGCTCTAATTTTTGACGACGCATCGTACCGGCTGTGACGAAGAAACGACCGGTCATTTAGGAAACGCGAAAGAGGCCAATGGACACACATACCGCGTCATTTCTGACGACCCACATTGTAAACAACGACGATGCCGCTCGCACTTTCGAATCGTTTTTAAGGTAATCCTATCGCCCGACTTCAATCCATAGGATTTTCATTTTTTTTTAAGCTTCACTCAATATATTAAGAGGGAGTGATACCTCATCGCGGTCGGTATGGTAGAACAATTATAGATTCCCAAAAATCTCGAAAACGGCTCTTCAGATCCCGTCGAAACTTTGCCAAACGACGTCAAATAGATAGACGAACAGCTGTCTTCCCCTCAAATTTTCTGAATTTGAGAAAAAAAAGTATAGATTGGCTTATCATAAGCCAATCTAGTTTTCTTTTCTCAAATTCAGAAAATTTGAGGGGAAGACAGCTGTTCGTCTATCTATTTGACGTCGTTTGGCAAAGTTTCGACGGGATCTGAAGAGCTGTTTTCGAGACTTTTGGGAATCTATAATTGTTCTACCATACCGACCGCGATGAGGTATCATTCCCTCCTAATAATCGTCTCTGTAAAATTTCAGGGTCGGTTTACGACCTAATTATAGAGAAAAAAATATTAAAAATGCGTATTTTTGTGAAGGAATTCAAAGACGACATGCAAAAACCCAATTTCCGGTCGCTACAAAAGTGTATAATAGTGGGAATCCGTCAGATTCTTAAAAATAATCAGATTTACATACTTAACACTTGTAGTCATACAATGCTTTTAGAAAAAATTACGCTTATTGACCTTATTTTTATGTAATATCAAGTTTAATTCGAATTTCCGGTATTGGATTTATTACCACTTGCTACGATAAAGAGACATGGCAGCAAGGCAACAGCTGACTGTAGTCCTAACCTCATCTTACTCATTCGAATTTCCACACATATTTCATTTTTAACTGACATATTTCGCCGACACAAATTTTCCACGCTTTTTACCAGTCGTGGCCCGAATACAATGCTTTATATTTTCCGCACCTGACATTGTTTTGACAGATCGACGTTGAGAAGCATGGAGGTTAAACTCGTCTGGTTGAGTAAAAATAGACTGAAAAAATAGAATGAAATAACTATATTTTCATTCTTCTAATTAAATGTGAACATTCGTTCAACAGTTTACACATGAACACTTTTAGTTATTACAAAAATTTTTTTTGCATGTGTTAAAAATATGAATTGTACATGTCTCAAGTACGATCAGTGGTATGACTAGTGTGAAGCGATAGGATTACCTTAAACGAATTACTTTCGCGACGCAAACGGATTCGCTGGAATCGGTCAAGTAGGATGTTTCGGGGCTGCATCTGTCGATGTTGAAATGTACTTTGGTGACTCGAATTTTCTTCTCATACATTTAGGCTACAAAATCGCTCGAGCGTTCGTTTAAGATTCTTATCCGGGACCTGCAATGAAAGGCCGAATTCTAGTGTGAACACGCATTTTGAAGGTGCTTTTTGGGAATTAAATTTACAAAAACAGTTCAATCTAAAGTGATAGTATTTTCCAGTTATATTTATACATGTTTGAAGTAACATCTTAAATTTTGCAAAGCGTTTTATTCGAAATTGTATATGATACATTTGATGTTGCGCAGATCATGTCGCCACATTTTTTTAATCGTCGGACGTTCTTGTCGTCCGAAACGAAAGATTTTTCAAAATTCTATTCTTTACGAATGTGGTCATCGTTCGGGCCTCCATCTTTCTGATTTCTTCATAATAACTACTTTTCCGGGTCGCGTGAAGTGAACATTTTATTGTAAGAATCAGAATACTGAACAATGAGATAAATTCAAACGCGGCATCTCGTACATTTGGCCTAAATTTTTTTATCAGAGAGCCGAACGATAATTACATTCATAAAAATGGAATAGGTATACAAAAATCGTTTGTTTCACATGAAAAGGATGGCTGCAGTTACAACGCCCTATAAAAAAATGTTCGCCACATGATCTGCCCAACATCAAATATCTTGTACAATTTCGCATGAAATGCTTTAAAAAATATATGATGTTACTTCAAACATGCATAAATATAAACGCGAAATACTAACACTGTAGATTGAACAGTTTCTCTAAATTGCATTTTTTTAAAATCACTAAAAATGGCTGACGATGAAGCTGAGAAATTGTAAACGATAACAAAAATAGAGAAATAAAAAAGGATTTAAAAAAATGCAAACGTTGATACCATCTGTTCTGTCAGAGCAGCGTTCGCGGTGTCATGATGGTTGATAAAAGGATATTGATTCCATGCAACAAACACCAACGCAATGACGATGGCGTAGCTATTTTCAATTATCGCCAAGCTATCCATTTCAAGCGTTTACGTTCCGAGACAACAGGTCCATCGCGCCAACGTTATGTTGGCTCGATTTCGTTGAGCGACGGTTAATTTTGTTTCTTGATTTATCATTGTTTTTTGCGGTATTGTTCTTTCAACCCAATCCATTTATCATCTCGTGTCAATCGGCACGTTCGTTTTCGTTCGTTGCCTTTACGAAACGAGTCGATGAACGGTAATTACCCGGGTAGCCCATGCGTCTTGATGATAATTGACATAAACGTGAAATAAATTTCGGCAGCAAACTCTTTGTGCACGCTTCATCGATGAAAGACGATTTGTCACTTTCCACGAAGGCTGAGCAATCTCACGCATAGAGATTACCATTTTTCTCCATTGACGTGGCTTTATTCCTACCATCCGTATAAAATCATTTCCACAAGTTCGTGAATTTCTGTCATTTGCATAATTATACGAAGAGACAATTAAGCAATTCCGCAATAATCCCGAGGATGCAGTCGGTCAGCTGCAACTAGGTTCAAAAATTCGCCAGGGGTTAATACGACAAAAAAGAGCCAGAAGTACATCGCGTCATGTAGGACTCCCACAACCGCAATCTCGCGGACTTGTTAAGGGGTCTTCTCACTTTAGACGATAAAAATGTCTATTTTTATGGTTTTTCGAAATACATTAAATTTTTAAAAAATACGTTTACGTAACCCAAAAAACTTTAAACGCGTTTTTCTGGAAACAATGTTTTTTTGACGGCTTGCTGATCAAATCCTTCGAAACTACTGAATCGATCCTTATAAAATTTTAACCACATATTCTTTACAACTATAGCTATAGCGCATATCAAGGATTTTTCTAAATTGTGATATTTACTAATTTTTTTACCAAAAACCGTGAAAAAACTTTTTTTATTTTTATTTTTTCTAAAAATGTCCGCCATTTTATTATTTGTACATATATAAAAAATCGTATGACATGCGCTATAGCCATTAACATACTGACTCTAAAACCGTTTGATTTTTTTGTTTCGGATGATCCATCTTCGAGATTTCATCAACAGCGCAGACCTACAATTTTTTTTTGGACATTTTTTTAACTACCATTTTCGTCTATAAATAGTGACTCAAATAAATAATTTAAAAAAAATGTATTTCGAAAGTGTATTTATTAAGTGTAACATCTTTTATATAAGTATCGATAATATGAACCTATCAAAAAAAATCATGAAAATAGCCATCTTTTTTAGCGTCTACAGTAAGGTCGCTTAAAAGAAAAATCCCTCAAAAAAAATTCACTGTCTTTACATTGCCGGACCACGTTATCGATGCGAAGAGTTCAGCGATGGCGAGAAACTGCTCGTTTTGAAACCGGCTTTGGCTATATCGATTTCGCCGATTGTTCTTGTCGTAAAAAAATTAAAGAACGACGTGTCTACGTCGGTCTCTCGTAGCGCTCATGATTTATGATGTATCCTTACGACGCACACCGCACTCAAAAACGTTTTCGCTATTCTCGTGTACGCCAAAACGAACATTCACACATTTGCCTATACATACATATCCAACACATATATCCGGAAAGGGCTTTTCAATCTCGATGTTAAGAGTTCAACATTTGAAAGATTCGAAGTCCGCGAACTTCCATCTCTTTTAACGGGTCACACCTTGCTCGTGGCCGGGAAAAAGCGGAATTTTTCATGAGCAAACGGGTGAGGGTTTTCAATTTTTTCTTATTTTACATTAAAGAGTACAGTTTTAAGTATATTTTACAATTTTTGCATTGAAAAATATTTATAAATTTGGTAGATACAATGGTTTGCGCAGACCGCAGTTTGAAAAACGTCTTTGGTGGCCACTGCAGCTCCGAGACAAATAATCCAGTAATAAAAAAATCAAACGCATTTGGTTTTCGCATAAAATTATCTAGTGCTTGGATAAAGGATTCAATAAAATATTGATTAAAAAAAAGCCAAAATCCAGAGTGAAAGTACCGATTTTTGGTGATAAAAAATTAACTTCGTCCAAGCACTGCTTTTTGATATGTAGAAGAAGCTTGCAACATTTGAAGTCGATCGGTGCGGTGATTTCTAGGATTTGTGGTCACCCATAACTCCCTCAGTAATAAACGGATAGACTTGAAATTTTCCGAGAATATTTTTTAATTTTTTTTTTTTAATTGACCGAAAACCGAAAATGGACATTTAAAAAAATGTCAACTAAGCCCTTGTGTCGTTGTGATTGCGGCCGTTCTTGTCGTCCGAAACAAACGATTTTTCACAACAAATAAAAATATTAACTACGCCCTTAAGCTAGACTGGCCACTCTGTCTCATGATATTGAACTTTCATTCTTGAAATGCAATGAAAATTAACTTTTTTAAATTCGCCGACTTTTTTCGGCACTTTTGCGGTACTAAAATTGCCCTAACGGTTATTTTTCAGAAGCTCATTGTAGATCTACAATCTGAACCTATGAAATATATATTTTGTAATAATGAAAATGAAGAAAGGGAACAGTTAAGAGTTCTCGTTGCTTCACATCGATGCAAACGTCACCGATTATGGGTCATTCTCCCGAAATGATCATTTTGCATGTAATGTGTTTTTTTTTTTTATAGATGCTATTCGATTACTTGGTAGGCTTTTTTTGGAATACTAAAGGTGGAAAAATAAAATAAAAATCTTCCTACAAAACAGATATAGCAGAAAAACCGTCGTTATCCATTTTTTTCTGTATTTTGAATAAGGAAATCATTCCTCTGGAGTGTAACTATCCAGACTTTATATACACCAGCAAGCTGACGACGAACTAAAAATTCAGACAAAAAGAAACATTCCTTGAAGCCATTGGACATTGATTTAACTCCTCTTCAGAAAAATAAAAAAAATAAGCACAGGTACCTCACGATAAATATAACGAAATTCTGCAGCCGTTTTTCTCAATAACTCGTCTGAAAAGTTTTTAATCAGTTCGTATATTGTGTGATAGGTGCGCTAGTTGATCATTCTTGCCAGAGGAGTGCCTCTTACATATGATGTCTGTAGAAAAGTATATGAGGACAGCGACTTTTTCGAAGACATTGATTGTGTCGAATCATGTTTGTAGCTTACGCTTTTTCTTCTACAGGTCTTATGTCTTATGAGGTGGTATCACAGGCGCGGAAGTCATTCCTCTGGCCATTCTTAACTGTAACATTTTTCAATTAAATAAGTCACTCTTTGCCCGTTGAAGTAGAACTTTTAGACACCTACTCACCGCCAGATTTTGAGGTTAGAAACACGTAGCATGCCACGCTGTGCATACAAATCCCGATTAAATCGTCATTCTCCTGACATCATTCCTCTGGGTTCCTCCCGACATGTGAGGTCCAGAGGCTACATGCCCCAGAGGAGTGACACCATCTTCGTTACGCCTGTGTCGATATGCATGAGGTTACATAAAAATGATTCTCTTAGATTATTACCGCGCCGCTATGGAAAGAGAAAAGGCTCCGTATGAAAAGAGAAACTGAAAAACTGAGATACGAAAGGCTTAAACAGGACCCTGTAGGAAGAGAGAAGTTGAAGCAAACAGAGCGAGATCAGTATTCAAAGAAAAAGGAGAAGAAGATATTAAGGCGGGATATACATTTAGACAGGAAAAAAATAAGCAATATTGAGGGATTTTTTAAACTAAGAAATAATTATTCTACAATGATCAAACTTTAGGTATACTTTAATAGTATAGTTAAGTATACAAAACAATTTTTTTAAATTTATTCATCATCAAAACGACGGAGCTGTGGCAGAGTGTTACAGCAAGGCCGCCGCGGGAGTTGCGAATCGGCGTGCAGTCTAGCTTCCCGTAGACTTTGATTTGCAAAAACGTTCAACAATGTTTTCAGTTAGAACATGTATAGTTTGTATGTGACGGTAATTAAAATAAAGAAAATGCAAATTCAAGAAAATGGCACGCATTTACAAAAAAATCAACCTTTCACGCAACATTTCTGTAAAGTGGGGATGAAAAAAGTAGTTTTTTTTTTACAATTTTTCAAAATCAATTCTCGTCAAGTAGAAGGTACCAATATTATCAATATTTCTACCAAGTTTTAACTCAATCGGCTTAATAGTTTTTGAGTAATCATGCACGCCAATTTCGAAAATGCAGTTTTGAGAAGAAAAAAAACGCGTTTGAAGTTCACGCCCGCTCCGAATCCGAGCGGCGAGTCACAGCGTTGACGAGTTGTGACGTATGAAGTTGTTCGAATTTCGCTTTGAAACTTTGGGAAAATATTCCACATTTATAGTTCTATCGTTTAAATAAATAAAAAAAGAAATCGATTTTTTGATCGTTGTAAATGTATATCCCGCCTTAATAAACCAATAAAAACTTGATCGCAAAGAGTTTGCATCATTCCTCTGGCCCTACTATTTCTTTCAATCACGATAAATCTCAAATCTGAAAAATTAGTGTGACAAGAGGACTATATCTAAGGAATTTCAGATTCAAATTTTAGGCAATAACATTAAAAATTCGCAGTTATGATTTTTTTTAGTGAAAAAGTGCATTTTTTCCCTTTTCATCTGTTTATGAATTTAAAAAAATATTTTGCCATATCATTTCTTATAAATGAATTTTTCGTACGTCATCTACAAT
Source organism: Ophion obscuratus (assembly GCA_964007375.1). Classification (NCBI taxonomy): domain Eukaryota; kingdom Metazoa; phylum Arthropoda; class Insecta; order Hymenoptera; family Ichneumonidae; genus Ophion; species Ophion obscuratus. Next base: position 40,331,630 of record OZ023316.1, on the reverse strand, counting down.
GTTCAAAGCATGTTCCGCAATTTTTTGAACCTTCTTGGATAGATGTCTTGTGTCGCAATACTGGTTTGAAAATTGACTGGGTAGAATCAACCCAGTGTGACCATCGTGATCGAAATGGGCAGTGTGCCCACGAAGGGTTTTAAAAAATAAATCAATTTGTTTTTTATTACAAATTTCGTTGTCCTTCAAAGTGATGATTTCGGGCAAATCATCCTCATTCACGTTACTACCGTTGCATAACCAGCGTTTTTTCGAGCAAACAAAAACTGTGCTATTGAAAATAACGAATGTTACCGCTAGATCTCACGAGTGCTGTGACGATTGTTTATTGCACGTATCGTTTGGCCGCCTCGAAACCGTAAATCTTCAGTAAGAAACGTAATTTCGATCCGAATTCGTTTTCGCGATTTATTTGGCGTGTGCAATTGAAAAAGAGCCACACTGTATATATGCATACACACGTATGTGTATACAACTTCTATGCTTACACGTATGTACATCGCGCGGATACGGAGCGCGTTTTATATCTCGTTTGCTGACCCTCGCGCGAAAGTCGCCTCTGGGTTCGCCGATCGTTAAGCCCATTCCGGCAATGTCAAGGTGATTCGAGCGGTCATAAGCGTACAGTCGACGAGTGAGATAAAACGTCCCGGGGCTATTTTGCGTCTACCGGTGTAACCAATAAGCGGCACCGGCTTTTCACCCGAGAGTATACATATATATATATATCCCTCTCGCCTCGGGTCATATTCTATTTGCATCTGATTATTCTCGGCTATATATAATACCTCTATCGTCGCTTCGCATCTTCGTTCTGCCTATCTCGCGCTTCTTATTCCCCCCCTCCCCCCACCCCCTTATGTCCTTTTCTATCGGTGTTTTTTTTGACATTCTTTTTTCCTTCCTCTATTCAGCGACGAAGCTCGAACCGAGAAATCCGGGACGGGGTATTAGAAGTCTTCGCTCGCGTTGTACAGGGTACACCTATGAATGACAACCTTCGCGAGTCCGTACTCTAATCGTTCGAAAAATTCTAACGCAAGATAAAGCGCGTTGATCCTCGCTCGTGGCCTTTGTAACCGTTTGGCTCCGACACGCTAGATAAATTAACGTCCGAAATGCGCGGTCTCGCGTATCTCTAATTAGTAATATATATGTATACCGGGTGTTCCATTTTGATCGTACACCTGATTTATCTCGAAAAATACTGTTTCGATGAAGTATTGAGCTTAATAAAACGTTTAGGGTTCAAAGAGGAAGGTTAAAAACGTTTTTTTTTTTCACCAAAAAATGTATCAGGCCAAAACTAACTTTGTAGGAAAAGTCTTTCAATCGGGTTCATAATTTTTAGGTTAGAATAGGATTTTTTACTATTTTAGCGCTATCCAGAATGTACCACAAGGAGGGAAAGTCTTCAACATTCCTAGTGTAAGTGTGTGTGCGGGTGTGATTCTTTTCGCTTTATTTGCGTTTGTTTCGGTTTTGTTCGGAAACCCAAACGAACCCAAACAAGAATTAGGTCTCTGAGGCTCGTCACTACCGTTATCAAAGAGATCCAAGTGTGAGTGTGCGTGTGAGTTTGTTTGGGTTTGTTCAGTAACGGAAGTGACGAGCCGCAGAGACCTCATCCTTGATTGGGTTCGAACAAATCCAAACAAACTCACACCCGCACACCTACACTAGGAATGTAGGTGGTCCTCGTGGTACCGTGAAACGGGGTTAAATCGACATTAAATATAACATTGATAGATTTGAGGGCTACTTCAACAGAGCGCCAAAGTACGGTTTTGAATAATTATTTTTTAACTCTACTTCTATTGTTGCTTAAATTTGTTGTTCAAGTTTATTATAATGTTGCTCAAGTTGATTTTGATCTCAATGATAATTATAAGACTGATTAAGTGCCTGTACTAGTACCCCAGGTACTTGATATTTTCATGTAAAATGTTTTCTTAATAAAGATGACAATTCGATTGTAAAAAAATCGTTGTTTTTTCATTTAATTCCATGCATAGTGCATCAATTTTTTTTTATCAAAGTGATGTCAATGTAAAACTTAATCTTTGACACAAGTTGCATTTAAATGCCTTGTCAAAGAAACCCCACACTCGAGGTTACTTTGACACTCTGAATAAATAATATAAAAATGTGTGTGGGGTGGTTGAATTTCTTATACATTTGATAGCTGAATGACACTTCTATTGGAGCAAAAAAGTTGGAATTTAGAATGTTGAAAAAAAGTTACTTACAAAAAACTTCCAAAACCTGTCCAAAAGTAACCCCATTTCACAGTACATTCTGAATAGGGCTAAAATAGTACAAAAAATGGTTTTCTAACCGAAAAATGTTGAACGTTATGACAAAACTTTTCCCACAAAAGTTGTTAGTTTTGGCCTCACAAATTTTTCGGTGACAGAAAAATTCATGATCTCATTAAAAAAGAATATGTCGGCCATCTTAGGGTCGCGATTTTAAATTTTGAACCAAAAAATATATATTTTTTTTAAAGCCTCCTTTCAAACCCTAAAAGTTTCATGCTACTCAATACTTGATGGGAGCAGTATTTTTTTTAGATAATTCAGGTGTAAGATTAAAATGGGACATCCAGTATTAGGGTGGCCTGAAAAATTAAGTCCGAAAGAAAAACGTAAATGCCTCGAATCCAAACAAACCCAAACATACATGGGGCTAATTCTATACGAATTACCCCCATGATACCGCCACGGTCTTTTTTAGTTTTGGAGAAAAAATATTTTTAAAATTTTTCCCTTTTGTGTATGTTCTTTCCTGGCGATTTCTTTTAGTTGTGTTACCATTATAAAGGTGATATTGAAGTTCGCATCGTTGGAATGCAAAAAAAACTCTTTTCTGTTTTTTTTCCCCTCATTTTCATCATCATCCAAAACCTTATCTTACATATTTTGGTTGAAGATCTCTAATTAGGATCCTGAAAAAAGTTTCAGTGTTTTTGGAGGACTAAATGTGCAAGAAAAAATTTGGCTACAAAACTTTCGTTTCGTTCCAACGATGCAAACTTCAATATCATTGATGAAGTACACCGATGAGCAATAAATAAATAGCCAACTGAATACTAACGTCAACGCCTTCGACCTAGACGAAAAGTTTGAAAAATAGGTTTGAGAGGATCAGCCACTAAAGTTCTGATGATAAAAAAAATACTTATACTGGTGTAAATGACCGAATTGATTAAAAAAAACTTCCTACATTATTCTCTAGACGTTAAAGTTTGCATCGTTGGAGCGCAACGATTTTTTTGTACATTTTTTATTTCCTTATTTTTATCATTATCAAAAGTCTTTTTTTGCGGATTGATGTCGTCAATCTCTATTGAGAATCTGTGAAAACGTTTGTCTGATTTTACGAGCTTAAATGAGCCTAAAAATGTAAACGTTTGAAAATATTTTTATTCGTTGCATTCCAACGACGCGAACGTCAACGTCATTTTTTCTCGAAGAATAAAGAAGATCGTAGACCATACATGGGGATGACTCGGATAGGTATTACATAATACGAGGCATCTAGATTTTCCTTCTGGACATCACTCTTCGAGTCACCCTGTATATGCACGCGGAATACTCGTAGCAAAATCAGCGGGAACTTTAGAATTACCCCGTTTATTCACGGGCAGCGTCGTTGAAAACATTTGGAAGCGAAAAAGTGGGCTCTCTGTATCCCGCGCGGCCACGTAATAATTCAGCTCCCCCGATGATGCGTGGCCGCGCACGGATGCTTGGGATAATCTCGTCTTATCGATTATTTATAGGCATGAGAATACCATCCATCTGACTATCCACTTGTCACAATTCTTCCGCATTTTCGAATGCGGATTCGAATCACAATTCTTCCGCACGTCGAATGCTTTTAAGGGCTTCGTAGGCGTTAAGAAGTCTCATTATTTTGGCGTGCCTTTCCGTCCGTCAAAGACGACGTTGAAGTTTGCATCGTTGGAATGCAAAAATATTTATTTTTAAATTTCTTTACTTTTGACATTATGCAAAGCCTCTTTTTTTTGCAAATTGAAGTAGAAAATATCCAATAAATATATGTAAAAACGTTTGAGCGGATTTCGCAGCTAAAATTGTCGAAAAAAATGTAAGCAATTAAAAAGGGCCCATTTTAGCTGCATTTTAACGATGCAAACTTCAATGACATTGACGGAGTGCGGAAGAGGCCCTCACGCCATCTATTCTAAAAATCACTTGAAAAAAACAATCTGGAATAATTAATGAATATAGCGTTCGGTGAGTACTTGCAAGTAAAATGATTGCGGTTAACTTTGAGGTGTTCCTTTCATGAACCCGAATATTTAACAATTAACTGATTTTCGTATACCACGAAGTAAAAATACATCTCAGTATACTGGTAAAATTTCAAGCCAAATTGCCGAATTTAAACAAAAACTTATAACTCTAAAAATCGCCAATTTATGCGGCATTTTATGGAGATGACACGCTGGCCACATTTCTATCTAATAATTTATTCACTAAATAACTCTAGATGCCTGATATTAACTGCTCTACGCGTGTAAAAAATTATAAAGATTCCGCAGCGACAACAAAACCAGGGGTTCACGGAATGTTTAAAGAAAAAAATTACTGATAAAACTTGGAAAAATGTGACAAGCAGAACAATTTTCGTAGCCACTATTTTTTTAGAGAAAATGTAAAAATATCTAATTATACTAAATTTGCGCGAAGTTTTTCACTGCAGTTTATATTTGGGTATAAAAATGGATTGTAACTTATTTTTTTTATCAACCCTGCGTCGTCACACTTCGGTAGAATAACATAGTGGTCACACTGCGTAAAATTTACCCGGCCAAGTTCCAAATGGTTGGTGTCTGAAAAAATATCAGGCCGATCGGGATTGAAAAAATTCTAGAAAATACTTTGAACATTTTAGAACACGTTCGAAAAGTCGGTATGTCAAAATCAAAGTGGCAACATGTTTTGAAAAATCGTGAATAGGTCAATTTGTCAAAAAAAAAACCCTTTTCACTGAAAGAATCATAACTTTCTAAATTTTCGATGTTTTTAAGTCAAATTGGGACAGGATACTCGTCAGACATGGCACTTCTAGCGAAAAAATAGTGGCATAGTGGCACTTCAAACCCTCGCCTCCTATGACGTTGAAGTTTGCTTCGTTGGTATGCAACGATTTTTTTTCCTTTATTTTTATCATTATCGAAAGTATTTTTTTTTTTGCAAACTGAAATGGTAAGTCTCTGATAAGAATATGTGAAAACATTTTATTTATTTTTACAGCTGAAATCAGTAAAAAAAATTGAGCAGTAAAAAAGAATTAGTTTTCGTTGCATTCCAACGATGCAAACTTCAACGTCATCGCCTCCTGGAGGGCCGACCTTTAATTGAAACTAGGACCCACATATATTTAGACCGAAAGTTAGGTCTGGTTAAAATTTACCCACGGTGACCAAGGAGGGTTGAGTGCCACTGTAATTGACCGATGATGCTGAAGGGCCCCCACAAAATACAGCCCGCCGCAAAAGGAATACCTTCAATAATTACTCTCGGACAAGAGCAAATGGAATGGCTTTCAATTTCACAAAGTCCTATATGCCATGCTTTTCAAGCTGTTCGAAAAAGTAGTCCCGGCGTCGTATTATAGTTATCGGGTTTTGTAAAATACCGCAGTTTCACAAACGACAGATTAATTCGCAAACCTTTCGAAAGCCGTCAATTTTTCATTCAATACTGCTCGTTTGTGCGTACCCAACAGGCTATAAATGGAACCCTATACGTACGTCCGGCACGCAATTGACGTATTCGAACGATCGGTATGTTTATGGTCGAATAATTAGTTGAGTCTCGATTAGATGTATATGTATGCGTGTATGTATCCCTGAGCGGTCGCACTGTAATTTCGCGGCTTCCACGCTGGCACTGCGACGACGTTCACGTACACTTTTCAACGTGTTGAAGCGCTTTAAAAAATCTCAAAAAAATGCACGAATACTGTTGAATCCTTCTAGAATGTGAATTCACGTATGTTTAAGGAGGTTGGAGCGATTCAGTTGAGTCAAATGACGGTTTATTCATTTTTTTTTCAATGAACCTCAAAAAAAATACATACGAGGTACAGATTTATTCTGTATATGCTATTTTTTTAAAATATATAATTAAAGGGCAAATTTATGCATTTTTACATTTTTATTACGTAAAGTAGAAAAACCTTTGTCTCACTACCAAATTGAAAAAGTATAACATTATCGATGATTATTATGAAAAAAAACTACGACGACGAATGTTTTATGCAATTCACAATGAAATTTTGAGTAATTTATGATTATGCCTATTCATATTTACGTCACGAGATTATTGGCCCATGGCTTACGATGGGCAAGATGAGAATTTTTCTTTGAATGTTTACAAAGGTTCAGTTTGCGTTAATCCGCTGTTAGAAAAGGTTTATCTTGGTGCTAAATAACAAAAAAAATTACATAACCTTTAGTGTGAAAGTCTTGCCTATCTAGCTGCACGTTAAATATACATACATTGAACTATTTCTAGTGTTAGGTGGTGAAAAAAGTTTCAAATTCTTTGAGAATTTGAAAAAGTTTCAAATTCTTTGAGAGTCAGTATTGTCTAAACAATAACATGTATTTTTTATTTAATTTAACCTTGGATTGTGGCTCCAACCTCCTTAAATACAAAAGTCATTATATTTGATTCCATAAGTTGCTAATCATTGCCAGGAATTTCAAAGTGAAATTTCGCTTGGAACGACGGATGGTCTGTAGAATCAAAATATTATCAAAACATATTTTTCAATCGCTATAGCTGAGCAAGATATTGTTCTGATAGCATAGAAAAATACTCGAAGTCGTTGCAACAAATAATATTGGCGGAATTGATAAATGAGTAGCGAAATTACTAAATCGCCAGTCAATGGACGGCATTACCAGTAAGTGGACACTACACGGCCAGTAAATGGACGTGTGGTGTGGATGAACCTTGTAAAGTATAACGTTTTATTATTCATTTTTCATATATGCTGCATTTGGAGATCACTGTGTTGCATAAAAATTATAACATTCTTGTACATATGAGTATCATATTTGTTATTGCGATTTTGCAGCGAGCACAGGCAGCTTTTTTGCACCGTAACGTGACATTCTCAAAAAACTACTAAAGTCTGTTTCAACAGAGAGAGAGAAAAGAATTACATTTTATTAAAATGTTGAAAACGAAAGATGATTTTATGACATAATTCAATGAAATGTACATTTTCAATTCTAAAGAGTAATTAATTATGCAATCGTCAACAGAGGAGCTAAATTTTTTGTTCTGTATTGAGAATGATCAGATCAGCGCCCATATGTCAATTTACTGGAAAGAGATTAGAATACAGCACCGATGAATAAACATGTGTAATTTTGAACTATTATTATGAGTTTATTTTCTTAATTTGCAAAAAATCAAAGATTGATTCTACCTGACTAAGAAAATTAATACTTACCCTCGAAATTCATTAAAAAAAACTTTTGTTTTTGCCTAGAACACCACCTTGCGCAACCGTATCGTAGCTGAGTTGCGCGGTGTGCAAGTACCAAAAACTAAAGAAATTCCGTGTGGCATTAAAATTGGATATTAAATAGAGAAATCGGTTTTAAGGGCTTACGTGGGTTTGAACATTTTTTTAAATCCATTCTTTATTTTATTTCATTATATAATGGTACAATATGTCTGGAACATTCTCCCAAAGTTTTGAGTCAATCCGAGAAGAAGTCTAGAAGCGGGAATCTTTCGGAATGCCCCCGTTGGGGACGACCGGCTGGGAGCGATCAGGTATATCGCATTCTTCTCAAAACACTATTTTTGAAGTCGGCGGACACGATTTCTCAAAAACTTATGCACCGACCTTATTGAAATTTTGCACATTTTATCAAAATAGCATTGACTAGTGATTGAACGATGATTTTTTTTTTCGATTACAACTAATTTTACAAGGCTACTACATTTTACGTAAGGTAAATTGTACAAAAAATCAAACTACTTTGCACACAACTTTGCCAGGAATTGAAATTTCAATTGTTTTCAAAATCTTTCGTTCCATCACGAGCTATACTTGACCACCAACAGAAAAAAAATTGGTTTTTTTAATTTTAGATATATCTATCATGAGTTATCCTGACAACCACGAGCACACTTTTTTTAGGGGTCTCCGGAAACCAGGTCCCACCGGCTTTCAGGATGACATTTTTTAAAAAATATTGTTGACATGTTGCTCTTTTATGTGCTTAACATTTTGAATGAAATAATTTATATATCATATATTTTTTTTCAATAGTGTAAATATGCTTTTTTCGCTTCGAAACCCACGTAATTCTTTAAGTACAGCTACGTTTTTCTTTTGCTAAATTATAGTGATTCGAGTTTTTATGGAAAATTCATATTCTTTACTTATTTCAAATATAAATCAGCTTTCGTTCATTAATCGGTCGGTTTACCCCACACGTCCAAATTTTGTGCGTCTTTCATCCCCCGACTACGATTCGCAAATGCTTTTTACGTATACCGGTTATCCTGTCATGAATGGATAATCCTGCAACTGTCGATAGGTCAGATCATGTCCTATATGCTGGAATTTCAGTTTAGTAAAAGTCCCACGGTTTTCGAGATAAAAATCATCTGCTTTTGGTTTCTCGAAGTTAATTTTACAAGTGATAACTTTTTTTTAATACTCTCGGTTATTTGTTTGATCTAGAAAAGTCTGTTTTTTTAACCTTCAATGTTAAGGAAACTTTATGAAAAAGGATCTCATGCCGAATTTTGATGAAAACCAATTCGAACATTTGACTTTAATAGCCTGCGGTGTAAAAAAAGTGCACTACGCATATGTGCAAATTACTTTAAAGAGTTGCTTAGTTATTGTCGATTCATATCATTTTTAGATATTGCATGCGAAAAACCAAAAGCAGACGATTTTTTTTAAATAACATAAAGCCCAAAATCTCGAAAACCGTGGGACTTTTACTAGACTCAAATTCCAGCATATAGTGGGGCATGACCTGACCTATCGGCAGTTGCAGGATTATCCATTCATAATAGGACACCCTGTATAGGCGACGTATCGTCAACGGGTTGGCATGTGCAGGTGGTATGATATCAAAAGATATATATTTTTCTCCCGCTGTTTTTAGCCCTCTCTCTCGCTATATATCGTTACATACATACACACACATATATATGTATGTATGTATATATATATATATATATATTCACTCGGTTTCTTACATATCCATGTGTATGTCGGGGCCGAACGTAGCTACGTGTCCGGAAATTTGGAATCTTGGTATCGACAGTTCGGACTTTTCCAATTAGAACGGACGGAGATTCATGACCGCGGGCCGTTGGGTCGATGAGCCCTCGCCGCGAGCACGAGAATGGCATAGAGAGAGAGAGAGAGAGAGAGAGAGAGAGAGATGGAGATACGGAGCAAGCAGGGCTTGTAGTTTTTCTCTTTGCGCACTCTTGCGAACTGTCTCTTCGAAGATCCTTACCGGGATCGTGATTCTTTGGCAAGATTTTTCCCTCGTGAATCCTCGAAACTTAAACATTTTATTTCCCGCTAGTACTCGAAAACTTTCATATTTTCGTATAGGTCGTTCAGGTGGCAAACGGAAAAGTCGTGACTCGCCTCACTTATTTCTCTGTGGAAATGGGTGAGGACCGTGTCTCGAGTCTTCCCTCCACCTCTTTTCATATACTACAATCTTGATCCGAAACTTTGCAACGGCAATTGATTTCCGACAGAATGAAACGACACGCGGACGGGACGCGTCTTCATTCGCTGCGTAATCGGATCTCTGAACACGTTTCAAGGGGACTCGAGCATAGAATCCTTTCGGCCTCTTGATCTCACTTTCTTTTTCGTTCATTCCATATACGCTTACCGGTGGATTTTTCGTGCTCGTTTGGGACGAGGACGCGTCATGTTGTTCACAAATATAATGAAGGTTCTACCGTAACGTGAAATAAAGCTTCACTTCTTTTCCGATAATATTGAAGTATGCATCATTGGAACGCAACGAAAGTTGCGTGGCCCAATTTTTTTAACACTTTTAACCCGCCAAAAATACTGAAACGTTTTTTTTTATAGTATTTTCTATCGGAGATCTTCGGCCTAAATATGGAAGAAAAGATTCCGAATGATGACGCAAATGAGGAAATAAAAAGCGAACCTTCGTCGCATTCCAACGATGCAAATTGTTGTCATTTGCATTGTTGGAATGCAACGAAATTTCTTATGACGTTCGTGATCTTTATTTTCATTGCCTAAAATCTTTTTTCGCAGCTTTGAGTTATACATTTTTAATAAGGATTCTCAAAAATGTGTCAGAGACATACGCAGCCTAAATGTGCAAAAATACGGGAAAACGAAAAGAAAAAATAAATAAATAAATTCCGTTGAATTCCCACGCTGCAAACTTCAGTACCATATAGGTAAGTTTGTAAGTGAAGGAAGAGCGAGGTTTCCGCAAGCTTCTCCATCGAGCCAGGTCCATTTTTTCCAAATCAATTAAATCCCCAGAATGTCGGGAATGTTCGTCTGCTTGTGTTTGGATATCCATATCTTTGCAAATAGAGAACGCGCTGGAAAGTTATTTACCGGTGACATCATATTCCAAATCGAAGTGTACGTTTATCTAAGACCGTACGAAAATCACGACGATTTTTTCTACGGTTGGTCCACGAGAATTTATGCATTTTCGTCCCTTGGCGAGGACAAATAGTTTAGATGCAAACGCATTTCGTTTAGAATGTTCGCGCGGTATACTCGTTAATCGCGTTTCCTATTTTACGAGACTGAAGATCGAACGCTATGAAATTATTATGGAAATTCTTCATTTTGCATATGGCCTGGATTATTGTTTGGGTTTGTTTGGGTATTGTAAAGGCTGCATTATTCAAAATAGAAGTAATTAGGAAACACTTTTGACTGCATCCCAATAATGAGAGCTTGACATATGGTGTTGAAGTCCCCATGGCTAGAGTGCAATCAAAGCTATTTCCAATTTTTTAATTTGTTTTGTTTGTAATTACCCAAAAATGTGTTTTCTTTTCATTGAGGTTTTGGTTTTAGAAATTCAATAAGGATCCTAAAAAAGGCAGACGAATATTCATACGGTAAATCGTTGTAGCTAAATTTAGGCAATTAAAAAAAAGGTCGTTTCACTCGGACAATGCGAATTTCAACATCGTCGATCTGCTCGTACATGGACATCAATGCACGGTAGAACTTATCAGAGCACGAATAGGAAGTAGCGGCCGTGTGGGAAGGTGAAAAGAGCCCGCGCTTGTCAGGCTACGACGGGCGGATGGAAATGAGAGGGTAACTTTCTCCGGTGATTGTCCCACTAACCGCAATATTTTCAAGATTTCTACGCTCGATCGTATACGTCAGAGACTCGGGCACCTAAACTTCTCGCTTCGTTTTTTCGCCATTCTTCTCTTTCTCTCTCTCTCTCTCTCTCTCTCCCTCCCTCTCCCTCTCTCCCTCTCTCTCTCTCTCCCTCTCCCTCTCTCCCTCTCTCTCTCTCTCTAATTTTATTTTGATATAATTAATTATTGATTAATATTTTACTATATCTCATGTAATCTTGTTGCCTTTACTTTCATTTACTTTTATTCTGTTTCTAACATCTTATTTTCCCTTAAGGTTGTTATGGGGTTTGACCAACATGATACCACCGAGCTGATTTTTTTCTGGACGTTTATAACCCTTTTGCTAATCATCCTGTGCAGTGTGGATACGATTCACGGTACCGTTGTTATAGAAAAAAAATCGAAAACTACGTATTTCGTGGGCTAATTACATTACACTTATGGAAAAGTACCGATCATTGTTCAGTACATTATTAATATCTGCTAAGTGAATGCTACCACGGAGCTGAAAAAATAGGTATGGTTCGACAAATTATCGGAAGCACCCTTGGTACTCTGAAAATGAGGCCGGTACCGTTATAAAATTATTACTATTATGGATACCGAATTTGTGTGAAAATGAAGCACACAAAATATGAGGCTGTGCAATCATGGCAACATCGTAGGCGGCACAAATGACACCTATCTTATCCGTATTCGATCATTATGCGTGCGAACCTCAAACTACTCGGTCACGATAATTAACAACGAATATTTGTTGTACTTATTCTCTTCATCAGTAATAATTACTTAATATTAATTTGATAACTATCTATATAGTAACTACCTATATAGTGCTATATATATATAGTAATAATTACTTAATATTAATTTGATAACTATTTGATAACTATCTATATAGTAACTAACTATATAGATAATTATCAGAAATTATACATTCCTAGGGATTTCCAGGTAATGAAAAAAAAAACGCCGAATTCTTTTCACACATACATTTTCTTTTTTGGAATATCGGAAAATGATGTAATTCTTTTATTTCTTCGAGATTATAGACAGCTTTAGTACGCACTTTTTTTCCAGCGAACTTTTTTTTTTACTCGGACCGAAATTCATTTTTAACAGCTCCTTGGGCCGATATTGAGGTTACGAACGGGGCGCGTATGCCCCTAACTTCGCGACACTTCTGCCAACCTGCACATTATGATATACCACGATTTACGGCGTTCCTAATTCGTCTCACGTTAATTGACCGAGAAGAAGTTCTAGGAAATAATTAGAAAAAGTAATGAAAACATTTAATGTAATCACCGAATGTTCAAAAATGCATATTTTTCCAAATCGATGTAGAACAATAGTTCGTCATGTTAAACGTACGTTTAATATGACGATTATTTAAAAGCCAACAGTTGGTAACAGTCGATCGGCTCCATGCATAAACATAGGACGCTCCCCTCGTACTTCACCTCCGTCGGCTAGACCCCATAACCACCTTAAGGGAGGACACCACTGTGACGGGCCGAAGAAGGTCGGTTTTACCGAATGTTTCTTCCGACTAGATTATTTATTTGGGATTTGGAAAAAAGGTATGTTATTAAGCATACATTGAAATTATTTCGTGTTAATTTTTGTTAAATTTTTTTATTAACGCCGTTATTTAGGTGTAATAGAGTGTATAAAAAATGTGGTCCAACGGCTGGATCGACATCTTGACAATGGGTGGCCGTGAAAATAAAAATAAAAAAAGGTTTACAATCTAAATAAATGTAGTTCTCGTTGTACATAGCTATTTTAAAAAATCACAAAGTGGCGAAGGTTAAAACGAGTTTAATTTTGGCGAAATTCTTACTTATATTCGGGGGCTTAAAAAATACTAAATTCCAACAAAAACCAAAAACGGCTCCCCACAACCAACGATTCCGCAATCACGGAAATTCCGTTTTTTTTTTTTCAATTGAAAATCGAACAATAATAGCTAAAGTTACAATTCCGGGCAGGTCGAGAAAAACTCGATTGAAAGTTTTAAAACACGTAAATCGTTGCGCTACCTGCTCTCACTAAATCGTCTGTAACTTCTTAAATTTTCAATGTTCGAACTTTAACATTTTTTGCACGTATTCTTGAGCATGTATACTTGGAGAAAATGCAAAAAGTCGATTATTCTCACCCGTCTAGAGTGGGCCCTGCCTTAACAAGGCATATAAACAAATAATCAATCTCTCGCTCACTTTATTTTTCCGTTATTTCTTTTCGCTTCTCCATTTTTTCTTCATCCTAATCTTCATTCGTTACTCGCCACGTCTGTTACTCCATACGTTCCAATTTTATCGGCTTCCTCGAGGCGTATTTACCTGCCAGACATATTCTCGTTTGCAGTAAGAAAGTAAAAAGTTTTCCAGTTTCCGTACAACAACGTGATTACATTCTCCCGCAAGACAAATGGCCTATCCTACCGCAGGGTGTATCATATCTGAATAACGGTTTTACGTGTGCCAGAGTTCATTTCTACTTGGGAAATTCGAGCCAGTTTTGCACAAGTTTTCATTTGCTTCAAATTGTTCGCAGCTTGCACTTTTATTCCATTCGTGTATATACGAGGTTACCCTATCGCTTTCCTCGTTTCATGTCATACGCGCCACTGGTCTTTTTCTCTAGCTGCTTCCGGTTCGTCTTCGTGTTTTGCAGCTTCAGGACGCTTTCTCAGTCGCTGGATATTTTCTCCGTTCTTCGCCAAATCTTTTGTATGTACGTGTGTGTGTGTGTGTGTGTGTGCGCGCGCGCGCGCGCGCGCACACACACACACACACACACACACACACACACACACACACACACACACACACACACACACACACACACACACACACACACACACACACACACACACACAAATATATATATATATATATATATATATATATATATATATATATAGCGAAAAGATGATATCAAAGGCGTTCGACTTTGAGTACCGTCCTCATCGTAGCCATTTGTGCCCATACTCAACATCATGTAAACCTCAACGTCTTCAAATCCACTTTCGGATAAACGTATACATATTCACGCGAATGTCATTTCGAGGACCCTGCGAGAAGGGTCCCCAAAATCGACGATTCTTTCGAAAAAAAATTAAGGTTCGTCCTCAAAACAGCCAGATGTGCTGACAGCCAACGTAACGTATATAACGAGCTCCAAATATACTTTCCTTACACCCACACACATACGATCAACTCTTATAAAGATATGCAGCACTGCTGGTTTTCTATTCGTGCACGAGTGATCTCTTCTATTTTCTCTCTGGTTCTTGGTCTTATTCCACCAAAGTTGAGGGATTCTGGCACACGAAATGGAATATTCTTTATTTGTCTCATTTCCTTACTTTTCCGCTTCCATTCGCACAAACTCGCCAATGTGCGCACACACACAACACATGCGAATTCAGCTTTCTTCATTGTAGGACCGAAGTAGATCCGTATTCGGATATATCTGTACAACAGCGATGATATAGACGCCTGTTTCCGCATTAAGGTAATCCTATCGCTTCACACTAGTCATACCACTGATCATACTTGAGACTTGTACAATTCGTCTTTTTAACATATGCAAAAAAAATAATTTGTAATAACTAAAATTTTCATGTGTAAACTGTTGAATGAGTGTTCACATTTAATTAGGAAAATGAAAAAATAGTTATTTCAACGATTCGCGCAGTATTTCTTCGTTTGATATTTGACAACATTGGTTCTGTCTCTGTCTCTTTTGACTAAACGAGGCGAGTTTAACCTCCATGCTTTTCAACGTCGATCTGTCAAAACAATGTTAGGTGCAGGGAATATAGAGCAGTGTATTCGGGCCACGACTGGTAAAAAGCGTGGAAAATTTGTGTCGGCGAAATATGTCGGTTAAAAACGAAATATGTGTGGAAATTCGAATGAGTGAGATGAGGTTAGGACTACAGTCAGCTGTTGCCTTGCTGCCACGTCTCTTTATCGTAGCAAGTGGTAATAAATCCAATACCGGAAGTTCAAATTAAACTTGATATTACATGAAAATTTAAGTCAATAGGCGTAGTTTTTTGGGCATTTTTTGGGCATTGGATTACTACAAGTGTTAAGTATGTAAATCTGATTATTTTTAAGAATCTGACGGATTCCCACTATTATATACATTTTTGTAGCGACCGGAAATTGGGTTTTTGCATGTCGTCTTGGAATTCCTTCACAAAAATACGCAATTTTAATTTTTTTTCTCTGTAATTAGGTCGATAACCGACCCTGAAATTTTACAGAGAGGATTATTACTATATTTAGTGAAACTGAAATAAAAATGAAAATCCTATGAATTGAAGGCTGGCAATAGGATTACCTTAATGCATTTAATATATTCTTGTCAGGATGTAGGTAATGAATCACCATAAGTACAAGCACCCGGGCAGAAATTTGTTTGAAAAAGACGTAGGTAGTCCACATTCGAACCCAAGTGGATTCCACGCTATCTCCCGACTGGCGTCATTTGACAATTTTTTATTCGAAATTGTCAACTGCAACTTGTTGGATCTCCCAAATAAATATCCTTGCGTAATTCCGTGGACAAATTTTTTGGGGTGTTCCAAGATGCACCCAGATCTCTATAGGGGTTTGTTAGGGGCATCGCACATAGGGAGCCCTCATTGGGATCCAATTGAATTGCGCACTGTTCCCCGAAAAAACGCCGTTTGAGAATTCGCACCACGTTCGAATAAAAAATATGTTTAAAAATACGAGAAAACACTCGGCGTGTTGACGTTTAAGGTCTCATACACCTTCGAAAAAAATTATCGTCTTTTTATTGGCTTAAATGATCTACAAACATCCCAAGAGGGTATGAGGATATGTATAAACGTCCCAAGAAGGATATGGGTGATACATATAAACATTTCCAGAATGATATGGTCCGAAAAAGAAGGGTCTTACAACTTTAAGGGGCTATACCAGTGTGACACTTTCAACAAATTGATTTTTTTGTTGCCTTTTTCGATAGTTTATACTTTCAAGAATATCCTGTCAAAATTTCAAGGCTGTATCTCTTTAATTTTATCTTGCAAAAATCGATAGTTGAATCTTTAAACGCGTTTTTCTCGAAATGAGATTTTTCAAATTTGCTGACATTGTAACTCAAAGAGCCGATTGACTCGAAATTTGAACTGAGTACTCTTGAATATATTTACTCTACAATGACGTAGGATATTTTTGATTGGATGAAAATTGACGATTTGGCATTGAAAAAAACGACCATTTTATAGGCAAGAAACAAGACTTTTTTTCGTAATTACACCATTTTGTTAGATTTTGATATTTTTCGAAAATCCTACGTCATTGTACAGGAAATACCTTCCAGTTTAACGACATTTTTCCCTTTTTTGGTTTCAGCTACTCAGTCGGCCGCAATCATATCAGCAGTGAAAGAACTTTTTTTTTGGCGCCTCCGAAAGCAGCGCATAAGTCGCTTGGAACTCAATATTTTTCTATGAAAAAACTATGTAATATAGGTCAAATATAGCCAAATATATTCTTAATTTTCCGAAACATTGAATTGAGTACGTTTCTTCCAAAAAAATCTCGAAAATCACCCAAATTTTGAGCGTTCACACTGGTACAGCCCCTTATACGCGTTTTTCTTGAAAGCACGTTATCAAACTCGGGCTGCCATCATACCTCCTACAAATTTCAACCGATTCACTTCAAATTTCAACCATAGCTTCAGCGATACATTTTCTAGCGAAGTACACACGATTTTTACGATCGCTAATAGTTACGGTTTTTGTAAACAGACGCCGCTTTGTTAGTCGAAAATGTGACGTTTTTTTTTCTTTCAAAATGGTGCAAAATTTGCAAAAATCAATATTTTTCAATAATTGCGTGTACTTCGTTACTAAAACTCATGTAGGTTAAGGAAAAAATGGAAATTCTAGGTGCTCATGTGTCTCCCCAACGAGTCCGCCAGTGGAGAGCCTAAAAAAGGTGTCCTCTTCCTACTGGCCTATTGGCCGACATTTTGTATTTTTTGTTGTTGAAAAATACAAATTTTATTTGGGTACTTACAGATGTGTAAAACAATTCCTCCAAACCTCATTTTAATATCTTTATAAGTAACGTCAAAAAAAATTCAAAAAAGCCTTCTTTTCCGACCATCTAAAAAAAAACCTTACCTTGCACGCTTCGTGGGCGTGTACGCTTGTCTGCCTCTCTCAGTCCCCTTTCTTCTCTCAAAAGTCACTTTGATCGTATCGATCGGTATTTTTTCGTTTCGGTCGATCATTGCTCCATTTGCTTTTCAACAGTTCGCTATACACGCCGCGCGATCTCGTCGAGTCGCCATGCAGATTCGTCTAAATGAAGAGTTTAACAAAATAAGGAGAGAAAAAAAAACGGAAATAGGAAGAAGAAAAAAGAGTGCGTCAGAGCGGCATCGTATATCGTGATATATTTTCCGTGTTCACGTATCACGTTGACGGCCTCGCGCCGCATCGAGCCTCATCCCGCCGTCGATGCGACATTCTCCTCAATGCTATCGTGAATACATTACGTGATATTTGCACGTGAATTTCTTCACGCACGCATCGCTTACGACACGCGAGTCTCGAGTAGGTACTCGCGAATGAATAAAAAAAGGGGGGAATAATGTACGATTGTCGGGTATCGCTTTTTTTTTTTGCGAATGTATCTTGCTTTCGTTTAGTTGAAAATTGAGTCCGAATGCGGTTCGAAGAGAAATTATTGAAAATGCTCTCTTATTACTCTACGTTTATATAGTTCGTAGTCGGCGAATCGAGGAGCTTTGATAACCCGAAAGATAGGACCATCCATGCCTTGTCCCATTCCACACTTTATGGTAATCAGAGCAAATATCTGCAAAACTTTTTGGAAAGTTATGCGCTATACGTCAAGCTGAGCCGAGAAACAAATTTGACCACGTTTTCAATCCGGACTCTCTCTTTCTCTCTCTCTCTCTCTCTCTCTCTCTCTCTCTCTCTCTCTCGTTTGCTCTCCGCTTGCACCTGTTCTCGTAAGAGTTTTCGGAACGCGCCACTCTAGCAAATTGCACCGCGGAGAACCGCCTCAAAGACCCTCAGGAGTAATTGGCTATACGAGGTGGCGCACGCCTGTGGTGAAATGATTTTTCCGCCGCCTTAAAATCCCCTCAATATCCAAGCCCCATCACGAACTATCTCGGAGCTTCGCGCTTTTCGAATCTCATTAAGTAAATACATCGCGGTGTATGCATTACAGTTCGGAGCTTCGCTCGTTCGTATTTTCGAGCACGAAACGAAACGAAGAGGATGGAAAAAAAGAGGTTAAAAAACAACATGCATCTTCGGATGATCGTGTGGCGAACGTCGAAAAATAGAACCGGCGATATTTGCAGAACAGTTTTTGCAAGATTTTCGATGGGTCTGAAGTTTGCATCGTTGGAATGCAACGACTTTTAAACAAAGAATAATTTTATTGGTTGTTATCGGAAATATATTTTTTGCAATCCGAGGTGGTCAATCTGTAATAACATGTAAAACCTTTTGAGGGGCTATAGCAGTGTGAACGCTGAAAATTTGGGTGATTTTTGGGAATTTTTTGGAAGAAAAGTACGCAATTAAATGTTTTGCAAAATTAAGAATATATTTGGCTATATTTGACCTATATTACATAATTTTTTCATAGAAAAATATTGAGATCCAAGCGACTTATGCGCTGCCTTCGGAGGCGCCAAAAAAAGTTCCCCCACTGCTGACATGATTCCGGCCGATTGAGTAGCTGAAACCGAAAAAAGAAAAAAATGTCGTTAAACTGGAAGGTATTTCCTGTACAGAGACGTAGGATTTTCGGAAAATATCAAATTTTTACAAAATGAGGGAGTTATAAAAAAAAGTCTGTTTTCTTGCCTATGAAATGGTCGTTTTTTTCAGGGCCAAATCGTCAATTTTCATCCAGTCAAAAATATCCTACGTCATTGTAGAGTAAATATATTCAAGAGTACTCAGTTCAAATTTCAAGTCAATCGGATAATTGCAATTTAAAAAATCTCATTTCATATTCTTGAAAGTATAAACTGTCAAAAAAAAATCGATTTTTTAAAAGTGTTACACTAATATAGCCCCTTAAATGATTTTCATAGCATAAATCGAGCAAAAAAAATGTCATCAATGAAAAAGAATTAGTTTTCGTTGCGGTCCGATAATGCATACTTCAAGATCATGCTTTTCTATCTATACGGTTTGCTTCTTTTTCACGAATCGAATAACATTTTGTAAATCTGTGGAACGCTCATGAAGTGAAGATATTTTCAATGATGCATTTGCGAAAAAATATAATGGTTTTTTTTAAACGTCGCAGCAAAGCAGCCACGTCTAAACATAGAACTGTGTTGGTGGGCAACGAAAAATCCGTGTTTGAAGATGCAGCTTGTAGATCTCGAATGCGGATCCCCAAAAAACGTTCAGTTGATATTAGTAGCGTAAAAATTGGTCAGCCATTTTTTTCGACGATTAAAAGCATTGCTGTTTAATTCCATGAAGAAATTTGTTGGGGAGTCCAAAGATCCTAACACATCCTTATAGGGATTCGGTACAGACGCCACACGTGGAGCGTCCACATTGGAATCCACGTGACGCGTCCACGTTGGAATCCACGTGGATTCTGCACTATATCCCGATTCACGTCGTTTGAGAGTTTTTTTTATACGAAATTGTCAACCGGAATTTGTTGGATCTCCCAAAAAGAAATGTCCTTTCGTGATCCCGTGCACACATTTTTTTGAGGAGTCCCAAGATGCACACACATCTCTATAGGGATTTGTTAGGGACATCGCACATATGGAGTTCTCATTGCAATCCAATTGGATTCTCCACTGTTCCATGATGGACGCCGTTTTAGAATTCCTACCACGTTCGAATCAAAAATATGTGAAAAGTCACGAGAAAAAACTCGGCGCGTTAAAACATAACATAACCGAATACTGCGCGCTTCGTGAGCGTGCTCTTCTGTGGTGATATTGTATCAGAGTTCAGTAAAATAAATAACAAACGATAATCACAGTGGTTTTTTAGTCATGTGATGTAAATCGATTTTTGAGGGGTCTTCTCATTTTATAGATATTTATATTATAGATATTGATATAAAAGTTGTTACACATAAAAAATACACTTTCGAAATACATTTTAAAAAAATGTTGGACTCAAGTCACTATTTATCGACGAAAATGGTAGAAAAAAATGTCCTGAGAAAATTGTAGGTCTGCGCTGTTGATGAAACCTCGGAGATGGATCATCCGAAACAAAAGAATCCTTTCGTTTTAGATTCAGTATGTTAATGGCTATAGCGCATATCATACGATTTTTGATATATGCAAAGATAATAAAATGGCGGACATTAAAAAAAACGTGCTTTTTTCACCCTTTTTGGCAAAAAAATGTGTAAGTATTAAAATTTTTAAAAATCCTTGATCAAATCTCGAAGATGGATTATCCGAACCAAAAAAATCAAACGGTTTTAGATTCAGTATGTTAATAGCTAAAGCGCATATCATACGATTTTTTATGTATGCAAAAATAACAGTATGGCGGACATTTTTCGAAAAAAAAAGAAACCAAAAACGTGTTTTTTCACCATTTTTGGCGAAAAAAATTGTAAATATCAACATTTAAAAAATCCTTGATATGCGCTATAGCTATAGTTGTAAAGAATATGTTGGGAAAAAAATTCATAAGGATCAGTTCAGTAGTTTCGAAGATTTTATCAACAAGCCGTCGAAAAACGTTGTTTCGAGAAAAACGCCTTCAAAGTTTGTTTGGGTTACATAAATACATAAAAAAATGTTTAATGTATTTCAAAAGTGTATTTATTAAGGAGTTATGCCACTCTAGAGGCCGAAAAAATAGGCTTTTTGGGGATTTTTTTTTTCAGAAAAACTACAAAATAAATCGAGATTACAAATAAGGATATGAGTGACTGTATACAATACCTTTTTTGAAGCGATTAATTTCAAAATGGCGGCTGTGCAGCATTTATCTCAAAACTGCATTTTTTAAGTTGGCCGGAAACATAACTCAGACAATTTTCAACCGATTCACTTGAAATGTTGAATATATCTTGAAAAATACATTGTCTATGGAAGTACGTAGGATTTTTTTTCTCATATTGCATAGTTCACTTGTTATTAACAATTATCTGACGATTTTTCAAGCAAATATTTGGAAAGTAAAAAATTTGCCTAAATATTAAAAAAATCACGAAAATAGCCTTTTTTAGCGTCTAAAGTGAGAAGACCCCTTAAGACATCATTTTTTAAACGATTTACACTTATTTTAAGATAAGAGTAAATCTTCTCTAAGACCCACTGATTTTGTATATCTATATATCTTGTTTAGAAAGTTCAGCGTACAGAATGCGATGAGATCTATCAAAAATCATATGAGATTCTGTTCGATAATGTGGGAATCGTTTAGGATTCAAATTGGATTCGTCCATTGGATTCCAATGGGAAATACCGTTTACAGTCCCATGTACGAGAGTGTTATTTTAGTTTATGGATCGAATGATGACTACTTGACCCAATGTTCAAGTACTCGTCCATTGGGACAAGTAGCCAAGTGCCTATGACTAACTTCAGTCCCAACCCCTGTCAGGAAGTTGGGACAAGGAAGAGAAAGATCATTTGGATCTCTACGACAATTCCTGCATGCGTTGCATTCCAATGTTGCAAACTTCGGCATCACTCTACTCGCGGGAAAATCGTTGCCATGTCTCCATACCTCGAATACGTGGTTGCTGAAACGTTTAGTATCGCTTGTGTACGGTTTCTGCATTTAACCGACCACTTTTGCATCCTTGTACCGGTTGAGATCGGAGTTCATGAGAAAATGGGAAAGGAAGTTCGCGAAGAGTCGCGCGTTCGGGTCTGCAATTTATCAGGGCGGGTCATCTTTAATTACACCGAGGGCAGGGATTGTAGGAATTGTGTGACACCCGTAAGGTCCTGCATCTCGCCGTATAATTCAAGTCTAGAGGGGTGAGGGGCCAAGGGCTTCGTAGAAACCCGTGGAGAAGTTCTCAGCGTGAGCTTTTGACCATCCCGGTCATGCCTTGGCGATGTTGTCCGAACGCGGCTCCTTTCCCTTCATCATCACGTATACATACATGTTTGCGTGGGTGTGTAGGGGTGTGCGAATGGACGGTACGAAACCCCCGGTCGTGTCCGTGGGTCTCTGGAATTTCATATTATACCTACGTGCTTGCTCTTCCTCGTGGATTTCGCGTTGCTGAGCTTTCAACCCTCTCGCAGGAGGAGCTCGTGTATATACGATCCCAGCCCCGGAGCTTACCCGCTAAAGCTTTCGCGATTATACAGGGTACCGTATACCATCGTAAATTTCACTCAAGATAGACAAAGTTCTCCGTATTTCAAAATATCTGGCATATATCACGCCCGCCTATGTACATTCAAAAATACGTATGAATATTCGTGCGGTACTGACCATCGCGGAGTGCTCTTCTCAAAGCACTCGCAAATTTTAGCCTGCTTTCCATAATTTGACGTTCTTTGTAAATCAAAGCATACCAACAGGTAGTCATTTCTCATAAACGGGAATGACTGAATCTCATTTCTTTTGATAATCGTCAATTTTATCGGAATCAGGAGCAATGATTCTTGGAAAAAAAATGGTTAGATATCGAAAGAAAAAGAGCAACTTGCCAAAAGAACGCAAGGATTTCGTTATTCATTGATTCTGCTGAAGTTTGCATCGTTGGAATGCAACTAACGTCAATTGTTTTTCAGGGGCCACATTATCTATAAGCTAAATCAGGTATAACATATTCTGGATAATAATGACTATAAAAAATAAAAAGAATGATCGTTGCATTCCAACGATGCAAACTTCCGTGCCATAATGGACGATGTACTTTGGACCGTCCGACCGAGTTGAAGTTGCTATCTCTGGAATGATAATTTTCTTCTCTACTATTATAAAAAAACTTCTCCTGCGAATGTAGGTCGTACTTCTCTAATGAGGATCTTAAAAAATACTTGAGTGATTTCCGTGGCCCCAATTTGCAAACAAAACGGCTGGAATTTGGAAAAAAAGCATTCTCATTGCATTTCAAGCTTGAGCATCGTCACGTCCTTGCCCCATTTTGGAATGTCACAATGGGAACACTCTTCGTATTGGAAAATACGAGGGTGGGGTGAAAAGTTTCCGGCCTGACCAAGAAAAACGATGTTTAAAATTTTTTTTTGCTTTATTTTTCAACATAATCTCCATCAACACTGATACATTTCTCATAACGGTGTTCTAATTTAGTTATACCAGTTTTAAACGTAGATTCGTCAAGCTCCTCATAATACTGATTTACAGCTTCGATAACTTCTTCGTTGCTCTTAAATCTTTTTCCGCCAAGCCATTTTTTGAGGTTAGGAGACAGGTAATAGTCGCTGGGGGTTAAGTCTGGAGAGTAGGGAGAATGCGGCATCAATTCAAACTTCAATTCGTGGATTTTGGACATGGCAACAATCGACGAATGCGCTGGTGCGTTATCGTGATGTAACAAAACTTTTTTCTTCGCCAAATGAAGTCGTTTAATTTGCACCTCGTGCTTCAAACGTTGCAATAACTCTGCGT
Organism: Ophion obscuratus; assembly: GCA_964007375.1. Taxonomy (NCBI): domain Eukaryota; kingdom Metazoa; phylum Arthropoda; class Insecta; order Hymenoptera; family Ichneumonidae; genus Ophion; species Ophion obscuratus. The sequence continues at coordinate 40,307,555 of OZ023316.1, read as the reverse complement.
AGTATTGACCAGTGATAGTCTTACCCTTTTCAAGGTAATCAATGTATATAATTCCTCTCGCATCCCAAAAAACAGTAGCCATAACCTTGTTTGCCGATAAAATTGTTTTTGCCTTCTTTGGGGTTGGTTCTCCTTTTCCAACCCACTGTTTTGACTGTTCTTTATTTTCAGGAGTGTAGTGGTGGACCCATGTCTCATCAACAGTTATGAATCGACGCAAAAATTCGTTTGGATTATGCCTATACAGCGCCAAATTGTCGGTAGAAATGGTTTTTCGAAGCAGTTCTTGGTCGAGCGTTGGCAAACGCGGCACCCACCTTGCACACAGCTTTTCCATGTTCAAATGGTTGTGCAAAATATTTCGCACACGTTCAGCTGACATCCTACAGGTCTCAGCTATCTCATGCACTTTCAACCTGCGGTCTGCCAACACTATTTTATGGATTTTTTCAATCATCTCTGAAGTTGTGACTTCAACGGGCCGTCCTGAGCGAGGCTCGTCAGAGGTGCTCACACGACCCATTTTAAATTCAGATACCCACTGCTTAATAGTTGAATATGATGGGGAGGAGTCTCCTAGTGCTGAATCCATCTCTTCTTTTATTTGTTTTGGTGTAAAACCTTTCAAATGGAAGTATTTGATGACAGCGCGTTTTTCCAATTTTTCCATTTTTACGAAAACAACGGAAGCGTCTCGCGCAATGTGCTCTCAAACGCAAACTAACGTAGCGATTGGGCTGAAACTGTACATACAAGCTCGGTAGGAATGGTACTGTAGGACGCCGCTCCAAAACTAGACCTAGTGGCACCATCTCTTGGTCAGGCCGGAAACTTTTCACCCCACCCTCGTATTCTGGATAATAATGACTATAAAAAATAAAAAGAATGATCGTTGCATTTCAACGATGCAAACTTCCATGCCATAAATGACGATGTACTTTGGACCGTCCGACCGAGCTGAAGTTGCTATCGCTGGAATGATAATTTTCTTCTCTACTATTATAAAAAAACTTCTCCTGCGAATGTAGGTCGTACTTCTCTAATGAGGATCTTAAAAAATACTTGCGTGATTTCCGTGGCCCCAATTTGCAAACAAAACGGCTGGAATTTGGAAAAAAAGCATTCTCATTGCATTTCAAGCTTGAGCATCGTCACGTCCTTGCCCCTTTTTGGAATGTCACAATGGGAGCACTCTTCGTATTGGAAAATATGCGAAGAAAACTTTGGCAGCAAAGTCGGAACGGAAAATTGAGATATTACCCCTTCACAAATGCACTTTAATCATTCTTCCTTTTTCTTTACTCTGTTGCAGGTAAGAAACGTCGGTGCAAAGCTTATTCCCCTAACACGAGTAATCGTTCATGCTGGTTGTCAAGGGTGCACGCGCTCACGTGAGTAATCTCTTCGAATTATCGATAAATGCTAGGAAAATTTCTTGTTACCACTGTGCAAGTTGACTGAACGTTAAAAATGTAGGGCTAGTAATGTGGCTAAGGCATGGAAGCCGGCTTACAACCCGTGAAAATTTAACTAAAATCACGGCTCCGGAGATTGAAAAGTTGTTGGTTATTAATAAAGTTCTTATCTCTCGGCTGTCTCTTTTATTCACTAAATTCAGCCCCGTGACGTATTTTTTTTCTTGATTGTAATTCGTTTCGTGACGGCATTATGATCTTACCTGAAAAATGGCAAAATATGGTCGATCAGAACCGCAACCGATTTAATAAACTTCATCAAAAATATTTTCTAATCAACTTCTTTTACTTTCGTATTAACATACGAAGAAACTTCTTCGTATTAAGGCCTTAAGCTACTCTAGAGGCTGAAAAAATAGGCTATTTGGGGATTTATTTTTTTCAGAAAAACTACAAAATAAGTCGAGATTACAAAAAAGGGTGTTTATCGTACATATCAGTAACCGTATACAATAATTTTTTTGAAGCGATTATTTTCAAAATGGCGGCTGTGCGGCGTTTATCTCAAAACTGCATTTTTCAAGTTGACCGGAAACATAACTTAGAAAATTTTCAACCGATTCACTTGAAATGTTGTATATATCTTGCAAAATACACTGTCTATGCAAGTACGTAGGATTTTTTTTTATATTGCACAGTTCATTTGTTATTAACAATTATCTGACGATGTTTTATGCAAATTTTTGGAAAGTGCAAAATTTCATCAGATAATTGTTAATAACAAATGAACTATGCAATATAAAAAAAATCCTACGTACTTCCAGACGATGTATTTTTCGAGATATATTCAACATTTCAAGTGAATCGGTTGAAAGTTGTCTGAGTTATGTTTCCGGCCAGCTTAAAATGTGCAGTTTTGAGATAGACGCTGCACAGCCGCCATGTAGAAACTAATTGTTTAAAAAAAATTATTGAATACAGTCGCTGATATGTCCGATAAACACCCTTTTTTTGTAATGTCGATTTATTTTGTAGTTTTTCTGAAAAAAAAATCCCCAAAAAGCCTATTTTTTCGGCCTCTAAAATGGCCTTACCCCTTAACATACGAAGAAACTTTAGCCCCAGCCTGATATTTATAGGAACGTTAATGCCCTCCGAATTAATAAGAAACAAAAAAGTCTACCCTTCCTCTCAAAGGCGCGAGCTCTTTGGCTGGACTTTTAATAGTGCCGGTAGAGAAGGCTCGCTCGAAGAGGCACATCTGCGCGTACCGACACTACGCGCGCTCACCTCAGAATCTCCGGATATGAAGAGTAGCCCAAGCGTGACTCTCGCCGTACCAAAAGTTTCTTCCGCTCCTTTTGTTTTTCGTTCTTCTCTTTTTTATTTCTATATATATATCGCAAGTCTTCCGCTCTGCCTTGTGCATATTTCGTCGAGAAGAATTTTTCTCTCGGTGAACAACGGAACGAGACCATAAGCAAAGTTGTGTCTGTTTGTACGTGTGCGTGTGTGTGCTCGTGTGTAGCAAGATGCTTTCTCCCTTCCTCTCGAATTTATGCGCGTCACACAGCGCGTTGTAAATTTTAACGCGTGCTCAACGCTGACGTAACCTTACCCACGGGAATAGCCCGGGTTTTGCCTTGTTGGAACGTCTCCCGGTACACGCCCGGGAGAATATATAGCGACGAGAGCCAGAGAGAGTCGCGATGTTCTATGAATTTTTTAATATGTCATTATTACGAAGGAAATCCTCCTGGATTAACGTCCAAACTTCTCGTAATTGGAAATGCGTTTGATGACGATGTTACGGCTTCAAATTTCGTTCGTTCTGTGGACTCCGGAGACTCGAGTGTACAGGTGGGGTAGGTCGTTCGACAAACGCGACGAAATACGGCGAGTTCTCGCGACGATCCTTTGATGTATCCCTATGACTTTGATGTTTGCATCGTTGGAATGCAGCGATATTTTTTTTTCATTCTTCTTCATTTTTATCATTATCGAAAGCATTTTTGCTAATTGAGGTCGTAATTTTATAATGAATAATATGTAGAAACGTTTGAGTAATATTCACAGTCCAAAAGGGCCAACAAAATTTTGAGAAATTAAGGGGTTAGGCCACTCTAGAGGCCGAAAAAATAGGCTTTTTGGGGATTTTTTTTTCAGAAAAACTACACAATAAATCAAGATTGAAAAAAAGGTGTTTCTCATACATATCAGTGACTGTATACAAGAATTTTTTGAAGCGATTCATTTCAAAATGACGGCTGTGCAGCGTTTATCGCAAAACTGCATTTTTTAAGTTGGCCGGAAACATAACTCAGACAATTTTCAACCGATTCACTTGAAATGTTGAACATATCTTGAAAAATACACAATCTATGGAATTACGTAGGATTTTTTTTATGTTGCATAGTTCGTTTGTTATTAACAATTATCTGATGATTTTTCAGGCAAATTTTTCACTTTCCAAAAATTTGCCTAAAAAACGCACAACCGCCACTTTGAAATTAAACACTTCAAAAAAATTATTGTATACAGTCACTGATATGTATGATAAACACCTTTTTTGTAATCTCGATTTATTTTGAAGTTTTTCCGAAGAAAAAAATCCCCAAAAGCCTATTTTTTTCGGCGTCTAGCCTCGGCTTAAGGCCTTTAAAATAATTATCTCTCGTTGTGTTAAAGAGATGCAACGAAAGGTCTTTTCTGTTTTCTCCATTTCTTCATTATTATCACGATGGATCATTTTTTGATAGATTATGATCACGGATCTCTAGTGAAGAAAGTAAAAATCATTTGGGTAATTTTCGTACGGTAACACTCCGACTTACGTAAATTCGAAGTTACATTATTCCGCTCCTTTTCCCACTGGACAGCCAGGCGACGTGCACACATCATCGTTTCGAGCTATCGCGAGCTCGTACGGATGTGTTTTGTGTGCACCGCACTCGGGTCAGTTACGGATAACATTGTACATATTTTACCCCATTTACTAACTTACATTTGATACGTTTATAAAACTTCAAACCGTATATGTATTTATCATTACATCGGCGAAACGAAATCAATCTGATTCTACAAATTCAACAAAGAAAAGGAAAACGTTGACGTTGGGATTGAAACACAAGAATATCAAGAATTTCGAAGGAAAGATGAAAACTTGTGATATAGTACAGATGTTCTGTCTTGCTTACGTGACGGCCGATCGATTATTACGAACAAAGATCAAATTCTCGATGCTGTAATAAATGCTCAGTCATTGATTTCAAGTTTAATTTGAAAACGACATGAAATTATTGCTGACATGGACACCTTGCTGAAAGCGTGGTGTGAGAATCGGGTAGATGTGAAGAATTGTTCAGTAGACCGGAATACCATTTGTAACAATGCTAAACAGTTTTTCGACAAACTGAAGGAAGAAACTGCAGACGATAAAGAAAATGAGAAGTTTGTGACCCGCAATGGTCGGTTTTGCTGTTTTTCAAAACGTATCGATCGGCACAACATTGCACAGAAAGTGGAGAGAGGCAGCAAGGGCTAATAAGGAAGCTGCATCTTCTTTCCCCGATAAATTAAAGCGCTTAATAGAGGAAGGTGGTCATTGCCTGCGGACAGTCTTCAACGTAGATGAGACAGGCCTCTTCTGGGTAAAAATGCCTAAAAGAACATTCATCGCATGCGAAGAGAAGACCTCCCCTGGATTTGAGGTTGCAATAAATCGATCGACCGTTATATGCTCGGTAAAAACGTTGCTGGTGATTGTAAATGACAACCTCTTTTAGTGTATCGTTCTAAAAATCCAAGGGCTTTATAAAATAAATTCAAATCGGGCGTACCAGTGATTTGGGAATTTAACTCTAAAGTTTGGGTAACTGCTTCTTTGTTTGAAGACTGCTTTGGTAACCATTTTATCTCGCAAACCGAGCGCTACTCCAAGTCTCAAAACCTCCCGTTCAAAGTCATGCTGATTCTTGATAATGCACCAAAGTATCCGCCAGCTACTGTCATAGACTTCGATCCTTGTGTCAAAGTGGTGCTTTTGTCACCAAATGCCGCCAGTTTACTCCAACGTATGGACCAAGGTGCGATTAAAACTTTTAAGGCTTACTGCCCATGTAGGGTGATCGGTAGTGGCCAATGATTGGCCGATGCTCGACGCCAAGCTTGCCAACATTGGCACTCGAGCTTGGCCCGATCATCGACCGAGCCTTGGATGATAAGAGCGGCCCGATATTCGCAATCAATATTGGCCCTAAAATGGCTTATGAGAATCGGCCGAGCATCGCGTAGGAGTTCATTCGAGAATCGGCAAACAATAAGCCCCCTCAAGATTGCCATCATTGGCACTCGAGCTTGGCCCGATTATCGACCGAGTCTTGGCGGATAATTGTGACCCAATATAGATCACCAAAATTGGTCCTGCACTGCCAAAAAAAAAATTAATTATTTTTGTATTGTAATTCGTCATTACCTGGTGTTTCGCAATGATTAGTTCGAAGAAAATATTTCACCCATATGGAGTTCGAACCTTGAATTTCCCTACTCATAGCCAAAGACGCTGCCCCTATGCTACCGAGTGCTTGTAACATTTGAATCGCAGATATGGCATAAGATACCAAATGGATTCTCATCATTATTTGTATCACATTAACTATATCAATTAGTTAATATTATTGTGATAATTAGAGAGTGTTATCGAATGACATGTTATAGAATTTTCAAACCTAACCTATATATATATATTTCCTCTCTCTCCACCTTCTCTACCCCCACAACCCGTTAATATGTGTGTTGCAATAAAGACAGACCATTAGTTCATTAGTTCAAGTTTAAGTTGAATAAATAAATATATTTAAAATGAATAATTCCAATAATGGAATGCAATAGGAAAAATTTGATATCACGAAAAATCTAGTTAATTCAAATAAAAAATAAATAAATAGACGCGGTTAGTTAATATTAATAGAATTTTTCTGTCAGTGTAGGATGGTTCATAAAAACCGGCAGAATATCGCGTATGAGCTCGTTCGAGAATCGGCCAACAATGAGTGCATTGATTTGGTAGTATATTTGTTAAGAGTAATGTTCAATGGACTCGTAAAAAGTATTTATCTCGTCTCTCAATGACTTCAGCGCGAAACAATGAATCGTCAATATACGTATTGCGGTTCGATCATGCGTTACTCGGCCGAACATTGGCCTCATATCGGCAAAAACATGATTGGCGAGTCTATACTTCGCCAAACATCGACCTCGTATCGATAAGCCAATGATTAGAGAGCCTATATTTGGCCGAACATTATCCTCGTATCGGCAAACCAATGATTGGCGAGTCTATACTTCGCCAAACATCGGCCTCATATCGATAAACCAATAATGAACAAGTCTATACTTGGCCGAACATTGGCCTTGTATTGGCAAACCAATGATTGGCCAGTCTATACTTCGCCAAACATTGGCCTCGTATCGACAAGCCAATGATTAGCGAGTCTACGTTTGGCCAAACATTGGCCTTGTATTGGCAAACCAATGATTGGCCAGTCTATACTTCGCCAAACATTGGCCTCGTATCGACAAGCCAATGATTAGCGAGTCTATGTTTGGCCGAACATTGGCCGCGTATCGGCAAACCAATGTTGGCTAGTCAATACTCGGCCGAGCATTGGCGTACAATTGGTTAATCGATCATCGTCCCGCCAACATTGGTCCAAGTATTGGCCGTTACGGTTCGATTGGCGAAACCTACATGGGTGCACTCGACGATCATTTGCCCGTTCAAATGAAGCTACAACCCAAGATGAGGACTTGTCTGGTAGAGATTTTTGGAAAACCTTCAATGTTCTCGACGCTGTTAAAATAATAGGAGAAGCGTGGGTCGAAATTTCCGGCAATAAATCAAAGGGTGTTTGGACAAAGCTTTATCCGATCTCTATTCAGACACCGAACACTCCTTCTGAAAGTAACGAATTAAGGGGTTACCCCCACTTGCGATTTTGAAAAAATCGATTTTTTTTATTGCATTTATTTGAAGTATAAGTATCTGAGAATATGTCCTGAAAATTTCAAGTCGATCCGAACAAAATTGACTGAGATATGAGCGTTGAAAGAGAAGAATCCGTTGTGTAAACGACCGGAAATTGAAACTTTAAACGCGTTTTTCTCAAAATGGCATTTCTGAAGTCGGTGACCAAGATTACTCGAACACTAATGAACCGATCTTCTTGAAATTTTGCAGGCTTATTTAATACATAAAAATGTAGTCCTCAATCGTTCGATTTTTTTTTCCAAAAAAATGGCCGTTTTATAGCCAAAAAACGGCCGTTTTTTTCGTTAAAATCGAACCATTAACTTTGACTGTCCGCCATTTTGTGAAAAATGAATATTTTCTTAAATCATTCGATTAAAGACTAGTTTATACTTATATTTGACTAAATCCATCCGCATTTTTTTCCAGATGATCCACTTCGCCGCAATGTTGGTCACCGAAAACCGTGTATATGAAAACATTATTTCATTGACGGCCATTTGCCACTAAACAATGTAATATTTTTCAATAAAAAAATTACTGAAAGTTCTTCAAGATGGGTTCTTTAAGATGGTATATTGATCGATTAAAAAAGTTTTGTAGTATTCTTTAAAAAAGTTCATGAAAAAGGCCTTTTTTGCGCTACAAGTGGGGGTAACGCCTTAAAGGAAGCAATAGGAAACATTGTCAGTTCAGCCAGGCAAATAAATTCAGAGGTCGACAGGGAAAACTTCAATTAATTCTTGGAATCGCGCGATGAGGAACTTACACTGGAAGACCTTATTTAAATACAACACCAAAATGTGTTTAAAAGTGAAGATGGAAAGCCGTTGCCATCACCACAACATATTACCTGACCATATTACAAGATGGTCTTGACTTGATTAAAAGTGGAGTGCGCAGTTTAGAAAAAATTGATACCAATGAAGAGCGAGGAATGGTCGCAAGACAAACTGATCAATTGCTTGTCACGTGGAAATCCTACGCGACCAGAACAAATCTTCGACTCGCCAACCAACTTTCCTTGATTTCGTGAAACCATCCACTTCAAATACATAACATGTAAATAATTTGAGTTTTTGTTTTGCTTCACTGAATATTACTTAGTGCATTCGATTTCTTGATTGAAGTTTTCTAATAAAAGCTATTGCATAGTTATGCCTATATTATTTTTCGTTTTCTTAGTAACAAATAGCTAGCCAAGAGAATATATATGTAACTAAATACGTATGCCTCGAGTTACGTAGTTTTTCATTTACGTTTTGCTTCCTATTACGCATGTCCGGGGTTTTACCGCACCCCAAAGCGGCGAAAAAATGTGAGCAATAGAAGAAAAATTAACTTTCGTTGCATTTCAATTATGCAAACTGCAATATCACGTATCCGTACGACGACGATGGTGTTTCCCACTTATACGGTACTTTCGATCACTCTTCTCTCCAAGTTTGCCAATCAAATTGTCAATGTTGACTTCGCGAGTAGGGGAAGTCGAGGCCAGATGATAACGCAAATGTCATGTTCAAATGAAACAATACGTACATGAGTCAGTCAACTTTGATTATTTTTAAAACTAATCAACATTTATTAATCTTTTAATTTTTGAATAAAAAAACATCAGTCTTTCCGATTTGTATCATACAATATATATTTTTAATTGAGCCTTTATTTTTCCCATCTTACTCCGTATGCGGGGCAAGATGAAACAGCGCTGGGATAATGATGGGACACAAATTATTGGCATCTTTCGCATATAAAAGTGGTTTCATTCTCAATACCATCAATTTCATAAGCCAATCGTCTAAGTTCCGTAGGATTAGTCCGAATAATCTTGCTTCCATATCATTTTGATCATTTGTAAGTTCTTTTTCTTCCCCTGGTGTAAACTCCGGTTGAAGAGGAACCAAATGCTTTACTAGTTCCTTTTCACCTGTTCTAACGTAAATAGTGGCACGTTGTAAAGTATTCCGGGTTTGCGACAGCTTGTATTCATCTTGCCCCATTAGACGGTTAATGAATTAACGAAAAATCACGCAATAACCTTAAAAGTTTCTGACAAACCGTTCTTCTTATATTAATAATTAGTACTCTCATCGCGTTTACCTATCTGTCTCTAATCAATATCAGCAACTTAAATAATCTGAAACGATGTTAAGAGGCTATACCAGTGTGAACGCTGAAAATTTGGGTGACTTTCGGAAATTTTTTGGAAGAAAAGTACTCAATTAACTGTTTCGGAAAATTAAGATTATATTTGGCTATATTTGACCTATGTTACATAATTTTTTTATAGAAAAATATTGAGATCCAAGCGACTTATGCGCGGCCTTCGGAGGCACCAAAAAAAAAGTTCCTCCACTGCTGACATGATTTCGGCCGATTGAGTAGCTGAAACCTCAAAAGGGAAACATGTTAAACTGGGAGGTATTTCCTGTACAATGACGTAGGATTTTCGAAAAATATCAAAATCTAACAAAATGACGTAGTTATGAAAAAAAGTCTGTTTTCTTGCCTATAAAATGGTCGTTTTTTTCAATGCCAAATTGTCAATTTTCATCCAATCAAAAATATCCTACGTCATTGTAGAGTAAATATATTCAAGAGTACTCAGTTCAAATTTCAAGTCAATCGGATAATTGCTCTTTGAGTTACAGTGTCAGCAAATTTGAAAAATCTCATTTCATATTCTTGATAAAAGTATAAAAATCTTGAAAGTATAAATATCTCATCTCAAATTCTTGAAAGTATAAACTGTCGAAAAAGGCAACAAAAAATCGATTTTTTTAAGTGTCACACTGGTATAGCCTCTTAAACTTTACCAAAAATTGCATCCTTTTTTCAAAAAAATCCAAATTTTTTTTTTACTCGAGACGCTTGCTTCCGCCACAGTTGATGCTCTCACACTCATTCACCTCACCGCCATCCCTCTAAACTCCAACGGGAGCAGTGTGCTCGCGTCACACTGTTTAGTGATTAGGCTTACGATTCATCTTACCCCGTGTATTCGTTTTGCCCCGATTTTCCCTACTCGACAACTGAGGTTCGCGAATAAATCGTAGAGTGAAACAAAACGCGTTTTCCTTCCGACGCACTCCGGATCCAATCATCTAGCCCATTCACGAGTGGCCACACTCCCAAGCGATTGTTACACATTGCCTTTTTTTTGCTCCTCACGTACACGCCTTCGCCCCTCGGCCCTCTTCGGCTCAAGCCACTGCCTGTCGGACTTTCAAGCTGAGCGAACGTCCAGGGTGAGCTTTTCCCTCGGTTGGTGTACCCCAAGCGACCGGGAATCTCGGAACGAGATAGGAATTTTCGTTTGACGCAAGGTCGACGTGTGCACGTAGCGGTATTCCGTAAACCCAAGCTGCCGTTGTTTGTAAAATCCGCGTACGTTGAATTAATTTTGTCCCTCGATCGCGCATACTCATGCTTTGTTTTCCCTCCTCCTTCAACTCTCTTACCTACGCTTCTTATTATTATTTCCTTGGTTTTTTTTTCTCTTTTTTTCAATCTTCTCCATCCATCGGACGTGAGACGTTTCACGAGTTATTCGTGAATTTTGCGTCTTTCGCGTTTCGTTCGCAAAGAGACAGGCCGAATGGGAAAGCCGTCGGCCATGTACAATAACAACGAACGATCGTGACGAGAATGAAAGATGTCGGGTGCGTTTCGTGCATCCTTGGATAATATGCAGCGCAATGCCGAATGCCAGCACGAACATGAACAAGCCTCCTCCGGACCTTTTCCTCACACGCACACACACATACACACGTGCATATCTATATATATATATATATATATATATATATATATATATATGCATATATTTCTATACGAAGATCGTGCGATGCAACTGTTACCCACCTTGCTTACATGTTCCTCTGCGAGCCTCGACCTGCCCCCCTCCTCCCTTGTCTACGCCTCCTCATTCTCTTCCTCCCCCGGCTGCTCGTACCTTTTTCCTCACCACTGTTGTTCCTGCCGTACTCGCCATATGTGTCCAGGTACAGCACTCCCGCATCGCAAACAACCGCGAGTCGGCTTCGCACTCGTCGTACGTGCGACACAATCATAAATAAGGAAGCAGATATCCATCCCCATTGGAGTCTCGGGGCCTATACACACGTATCGATTTTCGAGCTTGTACTTTGAGCTTGTACAGATGCACACGTGCATACGACGAGACGTCGCTTCTCAAGCGAACTATTGCGAAATTGTGCAAAAAGTTCCACGTAAATCATCCACGGGACAAATCGGGAATATTCTGCACTACTTTTTTATCGGGATTTTCATCGTCGTATCGGAAATTCATTATTTTTGATCGTTTGAATTTGTTTGGCCGATTCAGGCTGTGGAAATCACTCGTGCGTTTTTACGTATTATTAGCGGAGATTGACGACCTCAATTTGCAAAAAAGGCTCTTGATGAGGATAAAAAACAATAGGTTAAATGTAAAAAAAATCGTTTCGTTCGAACGATGCAAACTTCGACGTCATGTGTTTGAGAATTATATTAAGGGTAAGGCTAGGGTCGAATTTTCAAAAAATCGATTTTTCTTCTCGGTAAAACGTCGCTTCGTCATCATAAAAATAAGTTACTATTCGATTTACAGCGAAAACATGTTTTTCACCGTTTTTGAGCGTATAACGTAAGCCCACCTCTGGCACGGCCACAGAGTACCTAAAACTTCAAACGCGTTTTTCTCGAAACAGCTTTCTTCCAATTGGCGTGACAAATAACTTCAACAATTTTCACTCGATTTACTTCAAATTTAAAGGATATATTCCTAATTGCATTTCGCAGAGAAGTACGTACGGAATTTATGATTAATCGAAAACTTTTCATTTTATGAGCAGTTTTATACGAAATTTTTCACTGAAAATTCATTGAAATACCTACCACTCAATTCAAATACCTACAATTTTTGAACAAAACAATATTTTTTAAGTTCCATACGTACTTCTCTAGGTATTCTAATGTAGATTGACGAGATTTTTTGTTTTTTTTTGTTCTAGGTGAAAAATTGTGGATGCTAAATGTATCGCCGCGGACCGCCGAAAAAGAAGTAACAAAAGAAAATATCAGTAGTCGGTACATCGAAAATAAAAATAAAATCAACAGCTTGATATTCATATTAAATAGATGTGTAATTAAATTTATGAGTGAATTATTTTTTCATACGAAAAAAATTGTTAAATTCGCACATGATTTTATACCCGTTACTGTAGCCTAACCCCTTAAGTTCGATACAAGAACCCACCGACAACTACTGCAAATCGAAAGATTTATAATTCATAAACGGGTTAGTGAGTCGAGCCCAAACTTTGCTCATTAGCCCAGTCGAAATAGGATTTTACCTGGAATTAATTCCGGGCTTCGATTTTCTTTTTTTATACTTAGGGGGGGGGGGGGGGGGGGGGTTGGTAGTGTAAATCTCGATTTTCAGAAAAATCCCCCTGGTGCGTTTGCCGCCATCTTGATTTGACGAGGGATTTTTTTGTTTATTTTTCGAATAACTCGCTTATTTTCAACCTTAGAGTGAAAATGATTGTATTCAACGTTGTGGGAAATGTAATTCTCCACAAGTTTAGTGATTATAATGTTTACCCTAGGATCGATATTTATAGAGTTAGACTGCTAAAAGGGGTAAAAAACGTTTTTTTTAAAACTTATCTCGTTTATTATCAAGTTTATTGTGAAAATGGTAATAAATAAGCACATAGGAAATTTTATTTCCTCCAACTTTGGTTTTTAGCATTTTTACCCTCGGATCAATATTTCCGGACTTATATTTAATTTAGGGGTAAACTTTTTTTTTATGTTCAGTTATTTCGTCTGTTATCAAGTTTATCGTAAAAATGTTAAGGAGTAATCGGGTAGAAAATTTTATTTTCTTCAACTTTGGTCAGTACCATTTTTACCCTAGGATCAATATTTTCGGATTTATACTTAATTTAGGGGTGAACTTTTTACCCCTATTTGCAGTGTATCTCTATAAATATCGATCCTAGGGTAAAAACTATAATCACCAAACTTGTGGGGAATTATATTTCCCACAACTTTTGATATTATCATTTTCACTCTAAGGTTGAAATTAAGCGAGTTATTCGAAAAACAAAAAATCCCTCTTTAAATCAAGATGGCGGCAAACGCACCAGGGGGTTTTTCCCGAAAATCGAGATTTACACTACCAACAACCCCCCACCCCCTAAGTATAAAAAAGAAAATCGAAGCCCGGAATTAATTTCAGGTTAATCGAATTTTAGACCTATCTCGACTGGACTACAGACCCGTGCAGAAATTTTCGTAGGCATCCAATTGGATCCCCATACTTGTCCCTACTTTCTGATAGGGATCCGATGAGACATCGCGTTGCATCCCCATACTAAAAAGGCATGCTTGCACATTGAATTCAAATCGGGATTCCGTATTGAAATCCAATGGGAGTCCAGTCCGAATCCTAAGGGATTCCCACATTATCGAACTGAATCCGACATTATTTTTTTTCTGGATCCCATCGCATTCTGTACTTTGAATTTTCTATGCAAAATATATAGGTACACAAAATTAGTGGATTTAAAAAAAAACTCTAAACCGCTTAAAAAAGTATGCCGTGAAAATCGATTTGAATCGCATCACTTAAAATCCTCCGTAATTAACGTGTTTTATTTATTTTACTGTTTTGCTATTTTGGTAACGATTCAATCCGTTCGCTTATAACAAGGTGCCAGCAAGTTTTTCATGACGTACGTCATTTCACCGGGACTTGGGAAAAACGACGGATGACCAGGAAACATGCGGAAGTGAGGGTGACAAAAAGCAATGGGTTTGACATCACATACAGATTCAATTGGCAAACATCAGACACGTAACGATGCATCAATATGACAATCAATAGATCGATTTTAGATTCTACATATATATGCATGTTTTTTTAACATAATTATGCAATCGGAAGAAGGCAATCCGTGTGGAGGGGAGATTACGATATCTTTGACGCCTAAATTTGACCATTGGATTATGAAATATGGCCGAAAAAAATACGAAAAACAAGAATAACTTTTTTCGTTTCGAGCCTTAGTTTTGGATTTACAGCGCTTCAAAGAGAAAAAGTGTATTTTTTCGATTTTCTATGTAAATCGAATTTTCCACGTGTTTTACATTGTTACGTCGTACTTTGTTTGGGTTTGTTCTTGTTTATTTTCTCGACATAACGCATTCCGAAGAAAACTACATTAACGCAAACCAGCTAAATCGCTTAATAACGAATAATTCGTAAAATGTCCTGTATCTTCTAAAGGAAGCCAAAATCGCGATTTCTTTATTCTCAAAAAAGTGTTTCTTTTGCGCCAAATATGAATAATCCACGATCAAATTAAGGCGCCAGAGATATCGTAATCGTGCCCAAGCATATGCCGGAAAAATGAAATTAAGAGCACCTAAGACGTTCCTAACGCACCTAACGTTGAACGGTATCGTACACATATCGAAAGTGCTCCCAGACCTACCCAACGATTCCACACACACACATCGGAGGTGCTCCAGACCCACCCAACGATTCCACACACACACATCAACGGTGCTCCAGACCCACCCAACGATTCCACACACACAAAAGTCGCATTTTCTATCGAATATGGACGCTGCATGGTCAAAATTGGGAACCACAAACATAATAATGCTTCGACTTTCAACCCCCTGTTTCACCCCCTCAAACGCCGAATTTCAATTTTTGTCACTCTTGTAAAACGTCACATTTCGGGCCAAATATCAATAAACCAGGGTCAAATAAAGGCGCCAAAGATATCGCAATCGTGCCCGTGTGGATCCAATGTCCAGAAAACGGTATCAGACTCCACGCTAAACATCATCCGATCTCTTTGTTTCACGCACAATTCCCATTTACTCTTGTTCTTATTTTTGTTCCGTTCTTTTTCACATTAATCCTCGTAGTACTGACCATGAGGATTCCTTCGTGATGTCACGTCCCCAATACCACTACAAGCCTACGTGGCGATGTTCCCGCTCGGCACTGGCAATATTCCCGGCTGATATGCACCGCCTCCCCTGTTCACATATCAGCATTCTATTTCCGCGCGAGAGAAAGAGGTCCCTTCGTCTCCTCGGCGCATACACCAAATCTACCGAAGCCCCGGTGCAACATTTTATTTTTCTTTCTCGCGCGACACACAGACCGTGGACGCATACCTGTATGTCATTTTTCACGTTATTTATCCGTTTCAATCAAATATCGGCTTGCTGGAACAGCAGCTGGGACTATCCTCCTACTGCCGGATTGCAGCTGCCATTCACGCGCGTTCCACATCTCTCATGTGTTTTTTTTTTTTTTTTCATTTCTCGTTGTCTTTGTTGTTTTTTTTCCCCATTTCCTTTTCTTTTTTTCTCATTCCCCGCCCCACTCTCTTTCGTCCACTAAAGCCCGTAACGGCGTGTCAGCAACGTGCCGTTCGACGTACTCTCCTCTCTTTCTCTTTTGCTCTCCGTTCATTCCTATCTCCCGCGTCTATCCAGCTTGACTCGTATATCAGCGCATAAGTGTCGTGTACTCGGTCTCTACCGCCCGATCATTCGCTTATATACGCGATCTCTCCACGCGTCCGTAGCAAAGGGTGCGATGTTCGATTGGATAAAGGCAGGCGGTATATACATACGGGGGGGGGGGGGCAGTGATTTTGGAGACGATTGATTTCGAGGACCGCCCTGTCGCCAAAATCAACGAATTGCTTAGAAAAATGTAAGGACCGACCTCAAAATGGCCGGATATGCTGATAGTCAACATTACGCCGATAAAATCGGTTTAAAATGTCCTTTTTCTCATACGCGCGCGCGCACACACACACATACACGCACACACATATATGTCGCTATACGATAAGGGAATGTCATTCAGGAGTGCAACGATGCGTTCGCGCGATCTTTTTCTTTTTTTTTTTCGGGACGTTCACTTTGATTCTCGAGTATTCGTCGGAGCGGGACACCTGATGGAAATTCGTCAGCGTCACTGGCTCGTATATACGCAGTGAAGGGCTCTTTGAAAGGGGCACCCGCATATATAGATCCGCTGCAAAATGAAAGATCGCGAAAATGTACCGACGCGTTTCCGCGAGCCTTTGACGCCGCGTTTCGCGCGCTAGATCTCTCGTCGTCAATACACCAATATACCCGAGTGCACGTTCGGTCCCGCACAGGTGCGTCGCTATCGCGAATAACGTTATTTTTTTTATCGACGGTCTGTATGATTTGTTTCTTTTTGTTTTATCATCACCGTGGTCCCAGCGATAATGTGTAGTCAGCCGGTGATTTTGCAGCGTCAGCAAGGAAATGGAAACGGCCGTCGACGATGATTTGACCTGTTTAAAAGTATTAATAAAATTGAGGTTTACTCGTAAAGCAAGTCGCGAATTTCTTGGCCTCGAGGAAAGACAGCGCGAAAGGGAGAGAGACGTATGATGTTGACGTTTGCATGGTCGCGATACAACGAGAGTTGAGTCTTTTTAATTATTCGAATTTTTTTTGCTCGTTATAGGCTGTGAAAATCGTTCAAGGCCTTAGGCCACTCTCGAGGCCGAAAACATAGGCTTTTTGGGGATTTTTTTTCAGAAAAAGTACGAAATAAATCGAGATTACAAAAAAGGGTGTTTATAATACATATCAGTGACTGTATACAATACATTTTTTGAAGCGATTAATTTCAAAATGGCGGCTGTGCAGCGTTTATCTCAAAAACTGCATTTTTTAAGTTAGCCGTAAACATAGCTCGGACAATTTTTAACCGATTCACTTGAAATGTTCAATATATCTTGAAAAATACATTGTCTATGGAAGTACGTAGGATTTTTGTTTTATATTGCATAGTTCATTTGTTATTAACAATTATCTGACGATTTTTTAAGCAAATTCTTGGAAAGTGAAAAATTTGCCTAAAAAATCGTCAGATAATTGTTAATAACTGTCTAAAATTGGTATAATGGCACGTTAGCCTTGCGTTATATCAATCCGCTATTCCTGCCTCCTAAAGTGTCCCTCTCTCGACTTTGAAAAGACTTTATGAAGATCGTTTTTCCCTGCGAGCAGTTCTAGCTTCCTTAGAAGCTTCCAAAGTTCGTAGCTCCGACCGGTCGATCCTATTTCGTTCTCGTTTTTTGGCGTAAATATTGGACATTTCGAAACTCCTTTTCGAGGACATATTTTTTCAAAAGTCCATCCTCTAAGAAAATGCAAAAAAAAGTTTTTTTTTCGAATGACTAGACTAGATTATTGCCTTAAGCGACAACACCACTGTGACCCCCTGTTTTTTGCCATTTTTCAAGAATTTTTTTTTGTGGGAAAAAAAGAGATATTCGAAAAAAATTTGTTTTGTTCGTTGTTTATTAAAGATACATAAAAAAAAAAATTTCAAATTTTTCACGCCCCATGGTGACGCTGGGGAAGCTCCCGCGTCAGGTACGGTTGCCTCTGCAGTGGTTCGCGGCACCCCGTGCAGAAATTTTGGCAGGGATACAGCGGGATTCTGACTTGTATCCCGGGCTGCCAGTCGGGATCTAGTCCGATATCGGATCAGATTCGAAGACTAAATGTAAGATCCGTAAACTGGATTCCATTAGGGATCCAGAACCGGATCCTTTAATGACTCTAAATAGATTCCCCATGGAATCATTGAGGAATCTGGGAAGGATCACGGGTGAATACAGGCTGAAATACAATGTCAAAAATGGAATTATGACATGTTAAATTTATTATAAAAATAAATAACATTTATAAAGTTTTGGTGCATTAAACTATCAATAAAAAAAAATTTGTCCAAAGCTTCAAATGGCAGATCGCGCTCATCGCGAGATTTTGATGTGAATTAAAAAAAAATTCACATCAAAATCTGTGAATGCAAATGTATTGACAAGAAATTATAAATACAAAAAAATTCACAAAATTAGTTGTGAATTTTTTCGTATTTAAGATAAATAAAAATCAAATTCAAAATGATTAGATTAAAATTTGCGCCAAAAGTGAGTTCGTACGTATTTTGAGAGAAAACATTGCCTCGAGGCAAAGAAATTTTTGCACATAACTTTTTGTGCGAACATTTATTTGCCTCAACACAATGTTTTCTCTCAAAATACGTTTACAATTGTGGTGTAAATTTTAATATAACTGTCGTGAATTCGATTTTTATTTTCTTCAACTTGAGGAAATTCACAACTCATTTTGTGATTCTTTTCATATTTATAATATAATATTTGAAACTCACAACTTTTTTTGCAAAAATTTCTTTGCCTCGACGAAACCCGTGCAGAAATTTTGGCAGGGATACAGCTGGATTCTGACTTGTATTCCGGGCTCCCAGTCGGGATCTAGTCCGATATCGGATCAGATTCGAAGACTAAATGTAAGATCCGTAAACTCGATTCCATTAGGGATCCAGAACCGGATCCTTTAATGACTCTAAATAGATTCCCCATGGAATCATTGAGGAATCTGGGAAGGATCACGGGTGAATACAGGCTGAAATAAAATGTCAAAAATATAATTATGACATGTTAAATTTATTATAAAAATAAATAACATTTATAAAGTTTTGGTGCATTAAACTATTAGTAAAAAAAAATTGTCCAAAGATTCAAATGGCAGATCGCGCTCATCGCGAGATTTTGATGTGAATTAAAAAAAATTCACATCAAAATCTGAGAATGCAAATGTATTGACAAGAAATTATAAATACAAAAAAAATCACAAAATTAGTTGTGAATTTTTTCGTATTTAAGACAAATTAAAATTAAATTCAAAATGATTAGATTAAAATTTGCGCCAAAAGTGAGTTCGTACGTATTTTGAGAGAAAACATTGCCTCGAGGCAAAGAAATTTTTGCACATAACTTTTTGTGCGAACATTTCTTTGCCTCATCACAATGTTTTCTCTCAAAATACGTTTACATTTGTGGTGTAAATTTTAATATAACTGTCGTGAATTCGATTTTTATTTTCTTCAACTTGAGGAAATTCACAACTCATTTTGTGATTTTTTTCATATTTATAATGTAATATTTGAAACTCACAACTTTTTTTGCAAAAATTTCTTTGCCTCGACGAAATGTTTTCTCTCGAAATACGTAAGAACTCACGGTTGGTGTAAATTTTAATCTAATCATTGTGAATTTGATTTTAATTTGCCTTAAATACATGTTTATACCCACCGACATGTCGGTGGGTATAAACAGAGACTTATTCCCCAAAACCGGTATCCCGGTTAGAATCCAACGTGCATCAGTATCGGAATATGTACGACGACGATGGCATAATTTTGAAAATTTTGGCATCACGTGTATTTTCGGTATTACTATGTAATTCCTATCTATAGATAGGAATTTTATAGATAGGAATCTATAGACAGAAATTCCTATCTATAGATAGGAATTCCATAGTAATACAGAAAATCCACGTGACGCCAAAATTTTCAAAATGATGCCATCGTCCTCGTACATATGCCGATACTGATGCTAGTTGGATTCTAACCGGGATACCGGTTTTGGGGAATCCATGACAAATCCTGATCGGGATTTGATCGGACATAGGGTATCCCGGTAAAAATTTCTGCATGGGACACAGCAGAACTCTCTTCAAAGTCGATCTGACCAAAAATACCGAGTGTTTTCGTTAATAATATGATATTTTGAAGAGAAGTACATAGGGATTTGAAAAAATATTGATTTTTAAAAAATAGACACGCTTTTGAAATTAAAGGACGATTTTCGAGTAAAATTTCTCGTCGAAAATAGGCTATAACTTTTTTTATTATTGAGATATCGAAAAAATCCTATGTACTTCTTTAGATAATCTAGTTTTATTGATGCAGTCCAAATTTGAAGATCGGATAAAAATTGCTCGAGTTCTGCTGCGTGCCGCACTCAAAAAAGTGGTTTTGAGAAAAACGCGTTCAAAGTTTTAGGTTTGTTAATTTATGCGATAAATTGGAAAAAAAATGTTTTACCTTTAATCAGCGATGCCGGCACCATATAGCTGGCCTTCAAGAAGCAAATCATTGTCCCTACACTGCAAAAACAAGTGTGTTGTTTTTACATATTTTAGGTGTGTAAAGGCTCTAGACACGTTTTACACGTTTTAACGTGTGTAAAAAATAACCGTGTAAAAATAACACGGACAGATGCGTTTAAACAACACATTGACGTGTGTTATTTTCTTACACACGTTAAAACGTGTAAAAAGGGTCTACAGCTATTTACACACGCAAAGTGTAAATAAAATGTAAATAAAATGTACATCCTCCATATAAGTAAGTAAATAAATTCATAATCAATAGTCAGAAATATATATTGAGTACATATATTATAGAGGGTGTGTGTGTATACTAAGGTCTTAACCCGATTTGGTTATCGTGGGTCGCTGGAGACCAGAGCCATTTTTAGTTAATGTCTGCATTTTTGGGAGGTGGGTGTGTTTATGACGAAAAATAAAACATTTGTTTAAATTGTTTTGCAATCTTCATGGTGTACCCTTAAAGTAGAAGTATTCGAGAGTGTTCAGGAATTTTATGAGAATTTTTCATTGCAAATTATGTGTTCTAACATGCCTCGGGTCTTCAGTGACCCACGATAACCTGACAAGGGGCCGAAAAAAGCGATAACCTTATCGGGTTAATTGAACGGGTTAATCGGTTAATTGAAGACCAAATGTAGATTTGTTAACCTGTCAATCAATCAACGTCAAACCAACTAATGAGTTTGACGTGATGCCGTAACCATGGTGATTTTTAAAATAGGATCCACAACTCGCAATTAACACATCTAAACTGTGTTACTTTTTCCCGTGTTATTTTTGCTCGTGTGTTGCTATCAACGCGTGTTGTTTAGTCCAATGTGCGTAAAGATGCGTCTTGTATGTTGTTTCTACACGCTTTATGTGTGTTCGCATAAGCGTGTTATTGATGGGGACTCTACGAAGGTGTGTAATAATCTAATGCGTAAAAATTACACACTCACGTGTGTAATTTTAACGCATTACGTGTGTAATTATAACGCATTACGTGATACCAAATGCATAAGTGTGTAGAATCAACATGGCAACGCGTGTTTAGACTTTATGTTGTGTTATTTCTACACACTTTGAACACACGTCAAACACGCGTTGTTTTTGCAGTGTAGCATCTTTTCTCGAACTTGTAGAGGCTCTTCTTGCCTCTTTTGCAGCGTCTGTGAGCGAGCGCTCCGCCAGCTCGATCCGCGCTGCGTCGGTTTCAACGCAAAAATTGAAACAATTTGGGCCGATAGTTATCCCCAACGTCTCCAAAACTTTCATGAGGCTTCTCAGGCCATCATTGAATAATAATACCGCGATATCAGCTGCAATATCGACGATTGACGATTGACGACTTGAAAATTTTTCAATTATCGCCACCTATGGCTTTTTTCGAAACTATATTTATAACAATAGCCGGTTTTTCTGAAGGGAGACAAAAGAATACCTGGGAAAGACCCGCAGGACCTGGGAAAGGCCCGGGCGTCACGGAGCGCTGCACCGCTCCACAAAATATTCAATATCTCCGAAAATAATTATTTTTTCGACCTGGGTCCAACGGCATCCAACGGCATCATGGAAATGTATTTTAGATTTTTCTAGATGGTTCTCAAAAAATCGATTTTTTAGGAGCCGTCACAGTGGTGTTGTACCTTAAACATTTTAACGTATTCTCAAACGAGATTCACGACCTCAATTTGCGTGGATAATGATGATAACGCCGAAACGAAAAATGAGTAAAAAAAAATCATTGCATTCCAACGATAAAAACTTCGCCGTGACGAGAGACGTCAACCTGTACCACACGAGAGGAAGGCCCGATTGAAGGACCGCACGGAGTGACCGGAAAGAGGAAACCCGAGCGTGGAGTGCGTCTCTTATCTCTATAGGTACCTAGAGGATTTCTCGTTTTCATCGTCTTCCTTTTTTCACAGCCCAACCCCTAGTCCATCCCTTAGCTCTGGTTAGCTCTCGTTTCACTTCACTCCCTCTATAGTCGAGGCCGTTTTTTTTCTTTTCTCCACCTTTTTTTTGACGTTTTAAGATGGGTCCCGTGACACTTCATTCCACGAGGGTTGGCGTGGGTAGTCGGGGAATAAGAGACGAGAAACTCATGAACCGGCCCCAAAGTCTCGAATCGAATATAGCCTCTGTGTGTATACACACACACACACACATATCCATAACCGTACATTCCACCATTCTGCATTTGTATTACACACGTATATTCTTGCGAGGACGTCGTCAGTTTTGGCACTAGTTCGGGGCGCAGTCTCGAGTGGAATCTTCACGACCTTCGCACACAGTCGTCTCCCTTGGAAGTTGGTAGCCAACTTCGCAGCGGCAATTTTTTTTTTTTTAATTCACCGTCCCGTTTTTTTTTCGAAATTCTTCTTTATGATTATTTTCCGCTCTTTTATTGCTTCGCCGGTCCTTATAGGTATACGAGGGTCGTAAGACGTGCGAGAGTTGCTTTTCAGTCGCACTTTCGAGCTTGCAACTTTTCCCTGCGAGAATCTCTTATCCGAAGTGTGTCTCCTTATCCCGAATGGACTTTCTCCGATGCTCGATATATTCGCGAATTGTCGACGTCCCCGTCGAGTGGCGTCGAATAGCGTGTACTTTAACGGGACGACGACGACGACGACGACGAGGACGACTTCGTGATCACGTCGTATTCTTCGAGTACGAAGTTGCAGGACTTATTCGTTTTTCGCTCACCGCGAGACGATCGACGTACGATTATTGGAAGCGTCGAGACATCGCGCGAGCAGGTATATCAGGGCGCATCGCCACGCGATCGGGCCACTTCGTCGGCGGTTCTCGCTGAAGCGAACCAACGACCATTAGGACGTTAGGTGCTTAGTCAGCCACACTCGAGGCGAGAGCACGACCGGCTGCGTTTTATGCCCTTTCACGCGGTCCTTTTCAGCCTGCGTACATATATGTATACAGAATTCGCCCTGGGCACCCACGCGTCTTCGTAATACGATCGCGTACGGTATCCGCACGATGTGGTGGTGGCTCATGGGCGCGAACCGTCTCGTATATAACCCGTCGTTGTGTAACCCCATTCGAGCAAAATGCACAAATCGATTGGGCATCTATTCGGGGGAGCACTCCCGTACATGACACTCTCGCGCTTCAGAGACTCTACGAGGGTATAAGCGGAACCCACAACGGACAACGTCCAAAGTAGCGCAATTTCGCCAGTGCAGAATTTTTCGTTTTTTTGGGCAAGGGGGGGGGGTGTCTGTATCCATCGGGGTACCGTATAATTACGACGGTGGAGTAATTATAGTGGTGGAAACTGAGGAAAACCTTTGCGTATACTGGCGGTTATTTTTTTACCGAGTTTCAAGTGCGTCGCCACTAGCTATTTGGCCAAGGCGACTCTCTACACTGACGAAAAAATTCTATTGATTTTAACTAACCGCGTCTGTTTGATTTTTTTTTATTTGAATTTACTAGATTTTTCGTAGAACCAAATTTTTCCTATTGCATTCCATTATTGCAATTATTTATTTCAAATATGTTTATTTATTCAAATTAAAATCTATTTAATATCGTCCGAAAACGAGATATTTTATTTGATCCTCACAAATCTGTGATTCGGTTTCATCTGTTCAAAAAACAATTTTGCTGAATTCACTTAATGGATCTAGTTAATTAAAAAAAAAAATATTGAATAAAATGTTGGTAGAGTCAACCATTTTTGTATTTGATTGAACTAATGGTCTGTCTTTATTGCAACACTCATATCGAAGGGACGTGGGGGTAGAGAGGGTGGAGAGAGAGGAATTATATACATACATATATATAAATATATATCTATATATGTGGATATATATATATATATATATATATATATATATCCACATCCATAAACATATGCATCTATAGGTTATGTTTGAAAAATCTATAGCATGTTGTTCGATAAAACTCTCTAATTATCACAATGACATTAACTAATTGATATAGTTTATGTGATACAAAAAATATCTGCGACTAAGATGTTATAAGCACTCGGTAGCATAGGGGCAGCGTGCGTAGCTATGAGTAGGTAGGTTTCTAGGTTCGATTCCCATATAGGTGAAATATTTCCTTCGAAAAAAGTAATTTTGAAAGGCCGGGGAATGACGAATTACGATACAAAATCATTGTGGCAAAACTCTCAATCAAGTGTTTAATTTCATTTTGGATTTATGAAATATTTTATGCATGCAGTACACTTAGATTTACAGTGTACATTGTAAGCAAATCAAGATTTATTTGAATCGAATATTTATTTATTCAATTTGAATATATATAATATTTAAAAAGAATAGCTGAAACAAATAAAAATATATCTTTGAAACAAATGTGATCGTAGTAAGCCGTGAGACAAAGAAAACACCTATTTCATTTAAATAGAGCATATTTAAAATAAAATACAATGTTGGCAGTGTATGCTCGGTAGTTGGCGCACCAGCCAGTGCGCGGCTAGACGGTCACCTATCCAAGTATTCGCCCGGGCAAACGCTGCTTGACGTGGGAGAACGGTGCAGCCAGACTGATCGCGAGTCTACTATAATCGGCGTTCGTTTGACATATTCACGGCCCATTTCAATGTCAGAATATTATGTGCGGACCTAACAAGATATATATTATAAGCCTTTATCTATTGTGAGACTGCCCGTGCTGAAATTATCGTAGGGATCCAGTTGGATTTCCATACTTGTCCCTACACTTCCTGATAGGGGGTCCAATGGGTCATCGCAAAGGGTCCCTATACTAAAACTTCAAACTCGTACGTTGGATTCTGATTGGGGTTCCCCGTTGAAATCCAATTTGAATCCTAAAGGATTTCCGCAAAGTCGAACAGAATCCGATACGATACTTCATGGATACCATCGCGTTCTGTACGTTGGATTTTCCCAACAAAACAAATATATATACAAAACGAGTGGACCTTGAAAAAGTATAAATCTTATCTTTAAAAAGTGAAAATAACTTTAAAAAGTGTATGTTGAAAATTGATTCGAATTACATGACTGAAAGTCCACTGTAATTGTCGATTGTTATTTATTTTACTACACTCTGCCATAATATCACCACACACGTACACGCTCACAAAGCGTGCAGGTTTAGTTTCAACACGACGAGTTTTTTTTTCGTGACTTTTCACACATGTAGGATTCGAAGGTGGTAAGTATTTTCAAATGGCGATCATCGGGGAAGACTGCAGAATCCAATTGGATCGTAATGACGACTCCCTATTTGCGGCGTTTCTGAAAAATCCCTTTAGAGATGTGGGTGCATCTTTGGATTCCCCGACAAATGTCTGCACGGGATCACGGAAGAATATTTTTTTTAGGAGATCCAAAAAGTTCCGGTTGAAAATTTCAAACAAAAAATTCTCATTCGGCGTCAATCCGAAAATATCGCGGAATTCACTTGGATCCCAATGTGAATTTTCTACGTGCGGCGTCCCCATCAAAGCCCTTTAGGGATGTGGTAGGATCTGAGGACTCCTCAGCAAATATCTGCCTGGGTAGAGTTTGCATTGTTGGAGGGCTATAAAAATGATTTTTTTAAACTCATCAAACTATTTTAACAATTCAAGGATACTACAATTAATGGCCCAGTTCTTTAAATGATTTTTTCCAGATTCACATTCGAATTCGGCACGATAATTTTTAATCACATAATGGGGGAAAAAATGAGGTTGAAGTTTGCATATTTGGAATACAACGGTTTATTCGTGTGTTTATCGTTTATTTTTATTTTAAGCATTGTCTGAAGTCTTTTTTTTGCAAATCGAGGACGTAAATCTCTAATGAGAATACATAAAAACGTTGGAGTGATTTTTACAACCAAAATCGACCAAAAAATGTTGAGCAATCGAAACAATTATTTTTTTTTTTTGCATTCTATGATGAAAGCTTCAATATCACGAAAAAAAAACTGAAAAAAAATTGCGTGGCATTTGAACGATGCAAACTTCGACACTACGATGTTATTATTTTTATATCTTAATTTTTTCATCATCATCATATTTCCTCATATTATTTATATCTTTATTTCATCATATTTATTATATTTCCGATAAGGATTCTAAAAAACGTATGAGTGTTTTCCGTGGAACAAATTGGCCAAAAAAAAGTTCCGGCTACTAAATTTTCGTTGTGTTCCAACTCGACCGTTTTCTTCGTTCCGTATTGTCGCATTATTGATTATTGGCAATTTATTCGTATCGAAGATTCACAGGCTTCGTTGCAATTCATCCGAACTTGACCACTTTCTCATTGGGTCGTCATTGCGTGCACGACTCTCTGCGCTACATTCATTGCGTTTTGTTAAAAAAGTGCGCATCTTGCGGAAATCCAATTTCGTCGTTCGGAGCAGAAAAGAAAACGAATTTCACGTTTGAAGCGCAATTTCGTAACATACCTGTCCGTTGCGTTTCCCGTCGTGCCGCCGAGGTTCTCGGAAAAATTCAACATTCGGAGGTCCGCGCACAGTCGGCTTTGGAATTAGAAAATATAAAGCTACCCGCCATATTCGGAATATCAGCCGCTCCAGATCTACACATAGGTAGAGGTCCATATATCCGCACTATATTATCTTCGCTACGAAACTTTCCAACGCACTGAAAAGACCTTCCCACGTGAAGTAGGTACTACCACTGGCTATAAAAATACGCTTTCGCCATATTTCGTATATACTGTACGAAACGAATTCACGAGATATCCGTATAGAAATCGCAGAGAAAACGAGAGAAAGAGGGCACTGAGGGAAAAAGTACGTCCAATAGACAGACGCAGGTGTACAGCCCTTCACGCACACGCACACACACACACACACACATGCACACACACAAATCAACTCTTCGCATGCTCGTCAGCCGTAATCTTTTTTTTCCCGTAAGTTGCACTCATCGCGTCTCGTTTGCCGTCCGCCTTTCATCGTCTCATTGCCTACCTCATTGTGCACGCTTCGCATAGCCCGGCTCCCCCATTCTCCTCATTCTATCCCTCATACACCCCCTCTGTATACAAGAAACAGAATGAGTGAAATTTCACTTGGGCGAAATTTCGATTCATGCGAGTATTAACTCAACTTTAATTTATATTTGGAAATGCAGCTGAATTAGTTTATTGCATACCGTTAGATTTCACTGTTTGTGCATTTTACGATGACGTTGACGTTCGCATCGTTGGAATGCAACCATTTTTTCTTCTATTTTTAATTGATTAATTTTGAATCATTATCAAAAACCTTTTTTTTTGCAAGTTGAGGTCGTGAGTTACTATTACTTTTTACGTGAAAGTGCCGGAGAAAAATGACTTTAGGGGTCTTCTCACTTTAGACGCTAAAAAGGCTATTTTTATCAATTTTTTTGATAGGTTTATACTATAGATATTTATATAAAAGTTGTTACACTTAATAAATACACTTTCGAAATACTTTTTTTTTCAATTCGTTATTTAAGTCACTATTTATAGACGAAAATGGTAGTTAAAAAAATGTCCTAAAAAATTGTAGGTCTGCGCTGTTGATGAAATCTCGGAGATGGATCATCCGAAACAAAAAAGTCAAACGGTTTTAGATTCAGTATGTTAATGGCTATGGCGCATATCATACCATTTTTTTATATATGCGAAAATAGCAAAATAGCGGACATTTTTCGAAAAAAAGTAAATATAAAAATTTGAAAAAATGCTTGATATGCGCTATAGCTATAGTTGTAAAGAATATGTGGTTAAAATTTCATAAGCATCGGTTCAGTAGTTTTGAAGATTTTATGAACGAGCTGTCGAAAAACGTTGTTTCGAGAAAAAGGCGTTTAAAGTTCGTTTGGGTTACACAAATAGATAACAAAATTTAATGTATTTCGAAAGTGTATTTATTAAGTGTCAAAACTTTTATATCAATATTTATAATATAAACCTATCTAAAAATTCATGAAAATAGCCTTTTTAGTGTCCAAAGTGAGAAGACCTTTTGAGCAATTAAAACGAATAATTTTTGGTGGCTGTTCAACAACACAGACTTCGTCATGTTTCACGTTTGTCCTACGAATTAGCTTTTGGACTAGAATGATGACGCTGATGTTTGTATCGTTGCAATACTATGGGAATTTATTCTGTCGAATTGGTCAAATATTCCTCCAGCAGATTGACGCTATGAAAGTGACACGAAGTTTTTAAGGATCTTTGTTAGCGACTTACAACATGGTGTCGAAGTTTGCATCGCTGCAACGCAACGAAAAATCTTTTTTATATTTTTATTTCCTTATTTTCATTAATCCCCAAAATATTTTCATGCAGATTTAGAGACAGTTTCACGAAATTGAGCGCCTACACTATTCCTAAATTTGCAGAGTTGCACTGCAATGAAAATTTTCGTTTCTTTGCCCGAATATTGTATTCGGCAGATCCAGCCTACACAAATAACCGAAACATTTTTGAGAATCTTTATTGGGGATATGAGAGACTCAAATCTGTGCGACGAGAATTTGAATAATCATAAATAAATAAAATAAAGAAGTATAATACAAAAATGGTTTTGCGCATGTGCGTTGTTTAATATCGACTCATCACTACGCAGCACGAATAGCTGAATGATGAAGAATCGAGTTTCAATCCATTCGCCGTTCTCGAAAAATGACTGAGAGCCCGACATTTCTTGCGAATTTGTTCAGCAGACAGTAAATTGTGTGGAAACAATACGTCACATACATTTGATGTCATTGACAACATCGATGTCCGTGGCGTTGAAGTTTGCATCGTTAGAATGCAAAGAAAGTTCTTTCCTATTTTTTTTTTATATCTTCTTTTTTATCATGATATATCATTTTTTAAATACATTATGGCCCTGGTACTTTAGCAAATATAAGAGAAACCGTTGGGTGATTTTTGTATCCACATTGCATTCACTATGGTTGCATTCCAACAACATTAACTATTGTTCCATTCCGACGATGCAAAATTCAACATCGTCGATGTTTACCGAAGTTCGATGTACTTCATATTTTTATAATGTACGTGCGAATTGCCCGGCAGTGACGAACTGTTACTTCAAAATCACATATTCCTGTGCGCAATATTAATCCCTACATCTAAAGCGGTCTCCCCCGCGCCAATCAAGTCTGAGCAACGGGTTTTAATTAAACAACCTTTTTTCCTGCTATGCTTTGAACAATAATTAGAAAATCTCGCAAGTCTAGGACGTAATTAAGTTTAATTAAAAATGGCCGTTACTTTGATACGCGTTCCGGACTGCACTCGACATCATTTTTTTTTGCGTCGATGTCCTCATCATCGAACACTATCCTGGATTATTTGAATTTCATATTAAACAAAATTTTCTTTGTTTGAACTACGGTTACTTTTTTACTTAAAAGTACAGTTACTTTGAATGACGTTTAAGTTTGCATCGTTGCAACGCAACGAAAGGTTTTTTTTCTTCCGAACTTCCCAAATCCCCTTTGACGGATTCAAGCTATGAAAAGCACGCGAACATTTTTTGGGATCCTGGTTATGATCTACAATCTGAGATTACAAAATATGATTTTTAATTTTTATAAAATATCAAAGGCGTCGCCCCCCCCCCCCCCCAGAGATTCGAAAGCATGTATATGAGAGTCTAAAATGTCTAAAATTCATATTTCCCCATCTTACCTCCCCCCGGCCCAAGAGCTGGCGACGCCCTAGTAAAGTACGCGAATCTTCGTTTTATCTCAGAGATTCAAACTTCAACCCCATTGCTTTAAGGCCGACAGTAACGCGACAGGCCGACAGTAAGGCGACAGTAACGGGTATAAAATCATGTGCGAATTTAACAATTTTTTTCGTATGAAAAAGTGATTCACTCATCAAATTAATTACACATCTATTTAGTTTGCATATCAAGCTGTTAGAAAATATGTATATTTTTTTTATGTCCAAAATGGCCGACTACTAATATTTTATTTTGTTATCTTTTTTGTAGGCACTCCGTGGCATGACAGTTAGCATCCTAGAAGACATTTAGCATCCTAGATTTACCTAGAACAAAAAACAAAAATTTTCGTCAATCTACATTAGAATACCTGGAGAAGTACGTACAGATTTAAAAAAAAAAAATGTTATTCAAAAGTTGTAGGATTTGAACTTGAGAAATGAATTTTTAGTGAAAAAATTTGTTATAACTGCTCAGAAACTGCTCATAAAATAAAAAGTTTTCGATTAATCAGAAATTCAGTAGGTACTTCTCTGCGAAATGCAATTAGGAACATAACTTTTAAATTTTATGTAAATCGACTGAAAGTTGTTGAAGTTATTCGTCACGCCAATTGGAAAAAAGCAGTTTCGAGAAGTTTCGCGTAGTCGGCCATTTTGTACATCGAAAAAAATATATATATTTTTTCTAACAGCTTGATATTCATACCAAACAGATGTGTAATTAATTTTATGAGTGAATCACTTTTTCATACCAAAAAAAATTATTAAATCCGCACATGATTTCATACCCGTTACTAAGGTTACTGAGGCCTAAGGCCTCAAATGAGATTAAAGTTTGCATCGTTGAAATGTAACTAAAATGATTTTTATTGTTCAATTCAAATTTTACTTCGGAATATCCTACCAACAAAAATCCCTCAACAAATCTTTAATGGCTGATTAAAAAACGTGTTACCTACATCTGCAAAAAAATCGTATATAATAGTGAAAATGAGAAAATAAAAATATAGAGAACTTTCGTTGCATTCCGACGATGCAAACTTCAACACCATTACTTCAATACGTGCTTCGTACCGCGCTCAACATCGATTTTCGCTTCTCGCATCGATGTCTCCAACACCAAACCCTGCCTCGGAGTATTTTCGTTTCTTTTTCTTTCACCGTAAATGCATTAGAACAATGTCGCTCAAAAGTCGGAAAAGTCGAGCACTGTCGAGCAAACATGCGGTGGTGATTTGGCCTGGAGAGTCTCGTAACATACGTGTGTGCGTGTGCACTTTGTGTACAAAGGAGGCTCTGAGCGAAGCTTCCTTTATCCGGCATATACGCTGTGCTTCTCGTCGCATAAATATGGATGCATATGAAAGTGCAGGTACATATGTGTGGACAGTGTCGATTTCGCGTTTTCACCTCCATCTCTGCCTCTCTCCCCCTCCGAATAGCACAAAACACGCGAAACGTCGTGGCATCCAGACGGAGCCAATGTACAATGCACCACAGTGAGATGAGAGCGCGTGAGAACTACCGGGTGCATACACATTGAACTCTCGCTCCCCCCCCCCCCTTCTCTTTCTCCCTTTGCCGTTCTGCATCGCTCCTCTCATTTCTGCCCAATAATAGCACATATGCAAAATTCGATACCCAACATCCGCACATTCGTACGATTTTCACGTGCTCGAAAACTTTCTCGTTGCAACGCGTCCCTTCCGACTCTTCCTGTACGCGTTTGTGCCAAATGAAAAGTGAAATATCTTTCAACGTACCCATACGCATCTATCGAATTTTTCCCGTGACTATGTCTGAATAATGTAAACAGCTTGAGTGAAGTTATGCGATACGCCGCTTTATATCGAAAGGGTGCGGTGCTTCCAGCAACCCTTATCGTCTTCCAACTAATGATTTAACGTTTGAGAAAGTGGGACATTTTTTTATGCGAGGATATGTTGAAAAGTTTCTGACTTAAAGTTTAGTCGGTGAAAAAGCGATTTAAATACCTGAAGGTGCCAAAAAACGGCCAAAATGTAATTTTGCAAACAAAAACCTGGGGTAGATATCTACCCTGGTTCTTAGTTGTAGGGTTGAGCATACAAAACAATTTTTTTAAATTCATATATCATCAAAATAGTGAAGCTGTGGCAAAGTAATGTATAGTTCCTATTTGACACTCATTAAAATGAAGAAAATGCAAATTAAAGTCAACGGTACGCATTTACAGAAAAAAAAGTCAACATTTTACGCAAATTTTCTGTTAAATTTGCATTGAGTAAGAAAGGAGTAATTTTTTTGCCCACAGGAAATGGTATTTTTTAACGTAGTCTCTCTTGACTCAATTCACTTGGTCCAGCATGTCTTAAGACTCTTTAGTCCCGCGGGATAACAGTTTTTGTTTGGGTTACTTATTACTGGGCACTTATGACGTCAGCATTCGATGAAAATTCCTTCAAGGAGCGCCATTTTTTCAGATATGGGAAGAAAAACAATCCTATCTTCTGTGATTACGGTGGATGGACTATCAAATCGTAAGTCAGTGCATGCAGTTCATGACGTTGAAGTTTGCATCGTTGGAACGCGAAGAAAATTCTTCTTCACTTTGTTGCTTTTATTTTTTATCACAATCTGAAATCTTTCTTTGTACATTGAGGCCTTAGACCACTCTAGAGGCCGAAAAAATAGGCTTTTTGGGGATTTTTTTTTCAGGAAAACTACAACATAAATCGAGATTACAAAAAAGTGTTTTTATCATACATAACACTGACTGTATACAATAATTGTTTTAAGCGTTTAATTTTAAAATGCCAGGTATGCAGCGTTTCTCTCAAAACGGCATTTTTTAAATTGGCCGGAAACATAACTCAGACAATTTTCAACCGATTCACTTGAAATGTTGAATATATCTTGAAACATACATTGTATATGGAAGCACGTAGGATTTTTTTTCTATTGCATAGTTCATTTGTTATTAACAATTATCCGACGATTTTTTAGACAAATTTTTGGAAAGTGAACAATTAACCTAACCCCTAAGATTGTATAAATCTGCCAAAAGACAACGCAAAGGGAAAATATATCTTCGCTGCACCCCAACGATTCAAACTTCAATACCTCGCTTTACTGCTATGAATTGAAATAATATTGAAGGATGCCTCGTTTGAACACAATGAAAATCTCGTCACCCGAATACTTTTTGATAATAAAAATGTAGAAAAAAAAATTAATCGTCGCTGCATTCCAACGATGCTGTAATCAAAATCGGTGAATTTAATCAGAATAACGATATAATGCCAGCAGAAGGAATTAAAGCAATAATAATCACGTTAAAGTTTGCATTGCTCGAAGGCAACGATATTTTCATTCATTTTTCATTCCTTTATTTTTGCCATCATCGAAAGCCTTTTTTTGCAAATGGAGGAAAATCTTTAATGAAAATACGTAAAAACGTTTGTGTTCACAGCATGTCAACGCAAGAAAAAATTGAGCTTAACAAATATTTATTTTCGTTACACTCAACGATGCGAACTTCAACACCTGCTGCTTTCCACTGTTAAATTGAAAACACATAGTGTCATGTATCTTTATCACATTAATTCACCTCACCTCGAATACATCAAAGTTACAGACTTTCGAAATGTCTCACAATACAACAAAATTCAGAAAACCTTTCTTTCCTTTCTCTTTTCCTCAAGTCCCTCCTCTTTGGTGTGCTCCTGCACTGCTCCACTCTCGGTTATAAATTCGTATCCCTCTGACGTATTTTCGTGTGGACAGACATCTCACTTGAGCGGTTGACGTTGTTTCTCAGCGGCTATTCAGCAACTTTGTACCTCGTTCGCATTGAAATCACGTCGTAACCGATCGGAAGAGAGGTCTTCTTTGCGTCCTTCGCGCGTTTCTTCCTCCTTTCTTTCCTCGTTCTCTTCCCACAATGTGTGCCTCGTCTTCCCATCGTATATAACTTCTGTGTACTCTCGCGCGCTTATTCAGCTACCGTTCCTCTCGCGGAGATCGTGTCGAATACATGACGTACAACTTTTCCGTCCTCTCGTGTGTCGTCGCTCATTGCCCGGGTATGGGTGAAACCTGTAAGGGAATTCAAAGGTGGCAAAGCAACGATAGGGAAAGGAACGCCGAGGAGGACGAGGAGGAGTGGCATGAGAAGGAGGCAAATACCTCGCGGTATTTTCTGTTATTCCAGTGTCGTTTTGCAATACAAGCGTGACTTAACGTCGTTATGCGAACGTCCATGATACGAGGCTGGGAAAACAAGACTTAGTATGTCATAGTAAGAATACAATGGAGGTTATGTGTGTACGTATACAGGGTGACCCGAAAGGTGATCGTCAAAGGGAAAACCGCGATGCCTCGCTAACCGAATCACTCCCATATATGTTAAACGATCTTTGTTAGTGTTCGAGAAAAAGTGATGTTGAAGTTCGCATCGTTGAAATGCAACGAGAATGAATTATTTTTCATTGCCCACTTTTTTTTCAGCTGACTTACGCTGTGACAATCGCACCAACGTTCTCACGTATTCTTAACAGAGATTTACGACCCCAATTTGCACAGAAAGATTTTGGTCTCATGGTGTCCATGTTTTGATAATGATAAAACTAAAGAAATGAAAAATAAACAAAAAAAAAATCGTTTCGTTCCAAAGATGCAAACTGCAACGTCGTGAGAAAAATGCATTTCAACATTTTTTTTGAGCTTTCCTGTAGCATAGGTTTTTATTTATTTTTGTCTTTTGTGTATGTAGGAGAGAGCGGGGTTACTCGATTATGATTTTGTTCTGAGCAGTATAGCTCCGAATTAATGAAGTGATAAGTATATATTTTTAAATAGTTAGGTTGTTTATTTGGGTATGTAACACCATAAAAAAAAACTAGTAAAAACGTTGGTTACTAGACGAAACTTACATGAATGTCACAAAAGTCAGATGGCTAGTTGAGTGCTAGTTGAGCACCCCACACTGAGAACAAATAATCATTGATCCAATATCATTGGTGCTATTGAATGAAATTTCGTTGATTCCATTGTATAATTGTTGGTGTAAATAATTGGATTTATTAGTCCAAACAAAACGCTATTCACTTTAATAACATGATAAAATTAAAAGTTTTTTTCTCATTCAAAAGATATATTGTTAGCCGAGAACAATATATTATTGAAACTATCTAAAAAATGATCGCGAAAAAATTATACAGTTTTGCTTGCATTTACTGCAACGAACAAAAAAAAGCGTTTCAATTCATAACATGAATATTGTTGATTCGAGTACACAACAAAAATTGAATTTCGCTCGTTTGCTTCAGATAAAATGTCTATTGATTAAATATGTTATTTTTATTTTTTTCACCATATCCGATGTTGATTTCCAAGTACATTATTCGTTAAAATATTAATATTTTATTCTGATTGAAAATTAGTAAGCAAATGTCTGAATTGGTTAAAAAGTTATGCGAAAATAAAATTTGGTTCTTGCGCATTTGGTTGTAAAAATTCAACTGAATCATGGCCGAGCGCCACTGAAATTATAGGTGTGAGGAAACCCATAGTTCGCGGAGTAACCGCTAGAAGCCGCACGCGCGCTCGTTTCTCGTAAGCGTAGCGCGAACCGAAAATCTACCTACGCCGGAGAAACTCTAAAGAGTATCGCTTCCAGGCCTGTGGTTAAGAGCAAAGTGTAGTATCCGTTCTTATCAGTTGATTATCTGATATTCTCTCTATGAATATTACATTGGATGTCTGATATTCTCTCCACTGTTATTGTGGATGATCTTTATAGGGCTCACTTTTTATTTAAGATTTAAAACAAATTGAAAAACTTACGTTCCAAGGCCTATTCGATTCGATGTAGTAAAGAAATAATTAATTCCATTGATTACATTTTTGTACGAAATAAAACGTGTTGTAGCAACCACTTAATTATTTCATCCAATACGTCCTCGGATTGTATATAGAATGATTTCAATAGAATATCATTTTATTTGAAGGATAATGTAGATATTCTTACTCAAAACTTGAAAAAAGAAAAACGGCCTGTTGCATCTGTGGATGTCCCGATAATAGAAGTAACGGTGTATAAGTATTTTTTTTATCATCTCAACTTTAGTAAGTTATCCTCTCCAACCGGTTTTTTTAACTTTCGATCAAACTCAAAGGTATTTACGTTAGTGTACAGATATTTATTTACTGTTCCACAATGCGCTTCATAATGATAACACAAGTAAAAAAAATATCGCAAGGACAATATATTCACAAAACAAAAAGAAAAAAAAATGCTTTTTTTTTGCTAAAACGAAAAAGATGGTGGAATATACATGGGGGTGATTCGGATAGATATTGATACGAGGCATCTAGATTTATATATGATATATATCTAGATAGTATATATGAATTATTCCACGTGAATCCGCTGGACTTTTTCCCTGACCCCCGCCAATTCGGTTAATTTTTTTATCTGATTCGATTGACTCTAAAGAACACCGTGATTTTTTTTACATTTTCCGAAA
The DNA here is from genome assembly GCA_964007375.1 of Ophion obscuratus. Classification (NCBI taxonomy): domain Eukaryota; kingdom Metazoa; phylum Arthropoda; class Insecta; order Hymenoptera; family Ichneumonidae; genus Ophion; species Ophion obscuratus. The sequence goes on along the minus strand of OZ023316.1, from coordinate 40,270,849 downwards.
CAACCCTTAGTTTTAAAAAATGCTTTTTCTCCGAAAAACGCCCCGATTTAAAAATGTGAAAAAAATTCCAAAAATGCGTGATTATATGTAAAAATTGTCAAGCTATCACCCGCAGTGGAAGTATGATTTTTTCTGTGCTTTCTAAGCGATTAACGCTGAGAAAAAAATCCGACAAATTTATTGTGGGCATCAAAATATTTAAGTATCCGCCCGAAGTAAGCGGTTCTTCAATTTTTCGGATTTTTTCAACGTTAATCGCTCAGAAAGCACAGAAAAAAATCATACTTTCACTGCGGGTGATAGCTTGAACATTTTCACACATAATCACGAATTTTTGGGAATTTTTTCAGGTTTTTAAATCGGAGCGGTTTTTTCGGATTTTTTTTTTACTAAGGGTTGTTTCGAAAAATGTAAAGAAAAATCAGGGTGTCTTTTAGAGTCAATGGAATCAGATAAAAAAATTAATCGAATTGGCGGGGGTCAGGGAAAAAGTCCACCGGATTCACGTGGAATTCCTCATATATATATATGTGTGTGTGTGCAGAGGGCCTTTTGATCAAGTGTTAGCTCACTTCTGACCGTAGGTACGTGCTAAAGCGGTGCACGTGGACGTCCACATCCATACACGTGTGCACAAATCGATTCGGGATTTGGATACGGAGATGGCGGTAGGAAAGTAAATACTTAAATATTCACATACACGTACACATGTCTGACCGTATCTTTTCGAAAGTTTCCCTCGCTACAGGCGCACTCGTTCATTATAAAGATATTACATGTGGACTGTCAGAAACAAATTGCCTGAATTATTTCGGGCTACTTTCGTTGGTTGCTTATTCATTTCTTTGTTTTCACAGTATTTTCAAATATTTACAAAATGATGGGACTGACCGATAATGGTTGGAACAACGCGTGTCGAATGAGGCATCAAAGTTCAGGGTTTCTCGATGTAGGTACGCACCGTATTGTAATATCGAATCAAAACTCTATTACTCTCCATGGGTTGGGGTACTGTGACGACCCAAAAATCAGGGTAATTAAACAAAAAATTGAAAAAATAAGGACGATTGAAAAATCGTTTGAACATGTATTTGTACGTACATTAATAAAGTTGTGTAGCAAATTTAATTAAAAAATATGAATAAGTGAAGAACTTTTAAGCAATCTCGTTATGGACCTTTGAACGTGGGGGGTTCAACGGTGTACTTGATTTTCGCCTCCAGGTTGATCTGAAAAAAAAAGTTTTTTTAATTAAATTTACTGATATTAGCTAACCGACTTGACCGAGTTTATTTTCTTATCGTGGCTTGACCATAAAAAAAATGTTGCATTATGTTCGATTTTTCGCGGAAATATAACATCATTATTGTTAATAACTTACGAAAAAATGTTTAAGGAGACAAACGTCGGTCATTACTAAACTACTATCTTTGAAATTTTGGTATACTGAATAAGTATACCAAATTTCAAGTCAATTCGTTCATGAGATGTCGAGAAATCGTGTACATCGTTTTGAAAAAAATAGTTTCGAGTAAAACGCGTGTGACGTTTTACTGGCGGCTCTATCGTTGTAATCACAAGTTTACCTTCAATCTGAGATTCCGGCACCATATGTTGGGCCGTCCTCTTCAATTTGAGTTGTCTCAAGCGACGAACGAATGTTCGTCATTTTCACAGTAGCTCAACCCCTGAAGAAGATTGCGTATCAATCCGTTCTTCGTCGAGTAATAGTATTATACCAACATGGATAGTTAAGAATATTTTGCGTGTCAAGGTTTCCCAATAGTGTTGAAAATATCGAAATTTAAACCTTTTCAAATTGAAGGCTTTTTTTAGACTGAATAAATATTTCACAGCAGTCGCGAAATTCGACTTAAACTTACTCATCGAATGCTATCTTGATGAAGTATATTAGTTTTTTAACGTAGGGGGTGAGTAGGGGTACCCTGACAAACGGACAAAGGGACATGAAGACATTGCGATTCCCAGTGTCTACACAGCCCCAGAGATGGCGCTATGATAATGCCATTAGTATCGAAAATTTCGAGACATTATCGAATCCCTTCGGACAGAATCCCACGAGTTTCTCCAGTGCACAGCTTCTTCAGTAACTCATTCATTTCTTTTTTTTTTCGCAACGAGGACAAGTAGACATAGATCGAGATTCCACTTCATGAATCCCATAGCATGAGTTATACGCAGTCGTGCGGCTTTGGAAACGCTCTCACTCGTAAACGTACATCTTTTCTTTTCCGGCGGAGAAAGTTTCGTAGCCTATGCGCGCACGTGTCTCGGCGCGCCGAGAACGATCGTAAAGTTTCAACCTATTTTCACTTCGAGAAACTATCATGCGAAAATATTTGCTTGAGGATTATTTTTCATCAGTGGCGCAAACGTCTGTAGAAACTTCCGGGATAAATATATACATACATACGTATATATACAAGGTGTTCAATTTATATTGAGATATTTCGGAAAGTAGTTATCAGGTAAAACAATTTTGCTGACAAAACTCGATCGATTTAAAAAATGTGTGTGTTTTTTTTAATATTATGATTTCGCTATAAAAGTAGAGATGTTGTCATTAGAAAAAAATTACATTAAGGGTTTAGGCCACTCTGGAGGCTGAAAAATAGGCTTTTTGGGGATTTTTTTTTCTTTCAGAAAAACTACAAAATAAATCGAGATTACAAAAGAGAGTGTTTATCATACATATCAGTGACTGTATACAATAATTTTTTTGAAGCGATTAATTAAAAAATGGCGGCTGTGTAGCGTTTATCTCAAAACTGCATTTTTTAAGTTGACCGGAAATATAACTCAGACAATTTTCGACCCATTCACTTGAAATGTTGGATGTATCTTGAAAAATACATTGTCTATGGAAGTACGTAGTATTTTTTTATATTGCATAGTTCATTTGTTATCAACAATTATCTGACGATTGTTTAAGCAAATTTTTTTCTTTCCAAAACTTTGCCTAAAAAATCGTCAGGTAATTGTTAATAACAAATAAACTATGCAATATAAAAAAAATCCTACGTACTTCCATAGATAATGTATTTTTTAAGATACATCCAACATTTCAAGTGAATGGGTCGAAAATTGTCTGAGTTATATTTCCGGCCAACTTAAAAAATGCAGTTTTGAGATAAACGCTACACAGCCTCCATTTTTTAATTAATCGATTCATAAAAATTATTGTATACAGTCACTGATATGTATGATAAACACCCTCTTTTGCAATCTCGATTTATTTTGTAGTTTTTCTGAAAAAAAAATCCCCAAAAAGCCTATTTTTTCAGCCCCCAGAGTGGCCTAAGGCCTTCAAATCACCTGGAGGACGTCTACCGAATGAAAAAGAATTTATACCATTTTACTCGCTCTTTGACACGTGTTTTATCGATCCTTTTTCTTCTGTGCGTTTCAAGTTCAGTAAATTTCTCGATATAAATTGGGGACACCCTGTATGGTTGCTTTCTCCATCGCGCTAAGTAGAATTCTAGTCAAACAACGAGGCAAAGCGCCAGGCTGTCGCCTAAATTCGTCACTAATTAATGGGTCGGAGAAACCGGAAAATGCAGAGAGAGAGAGAGAGAGAGAGAGAGAGAGAGAGAGAGAGAGAGAGAGAGAGAGGGGAATCAGTTCCCTGAGTTGCCAAAGGGCTGAGGATCCTCCGAATTCAAAGCAATTTTCCGCGTTCTTGGTTAAGTCGTAGAATATATCGACCTACCCACGGAGAGAACACCAGTACATTTGCATCGAAGCTCTTGTTAGTTGACTTATAAACTAGTTCCCAATAGAATTCTCTGTGACTTCATCAACGCGCCGTGATCTCGAGAGGACCAAGAGGGCGAACCTCTGCTGGAAATCTCACGTACGGACGAGTGGCATTCTTCCCTGCTGCAGGTAACGCAGCACCCCTCGGAAATCTTCCTCGCACTAGAGGCAGTATTCCTTTGTTCCACGTTTCAGACGGAAATATATGGAACATCAAATGTTCGTTAGTCCTCCATGCCCAACATCTTGATGTACTTCGGCGAATAAGAGAACAAGCATTTGATGTCTGCATATGCTCTACGAACACACGCATGTATGTGCTTGTTTATATATGTATATGTGGATCATTCCTTTTGATAAGTTAACGTAAAATCTTGGCGTAGTTCTCGTCAACTCAATTATTTGTCCTCCGGCAAAGGTACAAGTTCCGCAAAGCCTTGGCTGTCCTCGTTCTGGCGAATCTTTTGATCATGCCAAGACAGTTCTGTTTGCCGACCCATCCTCATTCGAATGTACCTCCATAGTCGTATAAGGCGAGTCGAGTTATTCATGATTGGTCGTTTCTCGTCGAACCCATTTATTCTATATTTATCTTCGTAAAAATAACTTCCTACTCGTGCTGTGTACACCCGTAGCGTTTGTTGATCGACGATGCTCAAATTCATCATCGATCGTTGAATAAACATCGACAATGTCGTCAATCGAAAGAGGGCTCTTGGATATTTACAGATGAAGCAAGGAAAATTTGCAAAACCGGCCGAGGAAGATCAGACCCTCATCCAGATTGTAGCTGCCGTGAAAATCTGCTCTTACGGGGGAGCCGAACTTTGATGGAATATGATTGAGCGTGAGATTGATAGATCTTTCTGGTGCAGTACCGTGCTGGGCGCTCTACTGGCGTGATACGAATGATGAATCCAAAGGTCGATTAGTTGGAAGATTCGGTTGGTTAGTACACACACAGGGATATGTGTGTACAAGCTTTTTGATTATTCTCCCCTGGTTTTTCGGCTTTTTATTTCTCGTGTCTTTCGGCTTCTTAATTTTCTCCCGCTTGCCCTCATCTCACGTAAAATTACTTGGGTTTTATCATCCTTTTATTGCCGACCGTAAAGTTGAAGAACCCGCGTGGCCTCCGGCCTCTCCCCACGGCCCTCGCTGAGATGCTCATCGTTTTCCATCGTTCGGATCGTACTTTGCTTTTTTTACTCGATCTTTTCGCGAGTTCTACTGCCCCACGGATCTTGGTGCAGGAATCCCGCGTATTTCCACCCGTCACTGTAGCCGGAACTTTAAAGGGCTGGTAATGTAATCTCTTTCTGCGAGACCCGTGAATATCAATCGGGACAGCTTTGCGCAGTGCACACAGGCGCGCGGGAAAATAAATATTCATAGAAAAAGAGAATGGAAGCGGCTTGTCGCGTCATACATACTGACGACTGCTTTAAGGAGGTTGCTCGGCTATCGCGAAATAGTAAGAATTTGGAGAAATTTATTGAGGATATTTGCGAACAGGTGTTACGACTCCGTATAAAATTTCAACTACTTCGTCCGCGTGATTGTTGAGCAATTAATTATTGAAGTGAGGCTCTTACCCCCATGGAAATTTATATACGCAAAAATATACTGCAAATTTATTTGATTAATAATTGTAATATATGTGCAATGTATGCCATATATTGAAAATATATGTTGCATATATGTGCCAAATTCTAATTTTCGGAACGGTTTTATATATCAGATGTATATGCGTGGTATTACTGTATATCAATGTATCATATATTAATGATATATGTAGCATTAACCCTGCATATATACCACATATATGTTGCATACACACTGCATACATACCACATATATACAGATATGCGTATCATATTTGTATATAGTGTTTATATGTAATAGTATAATTTAACTGTAAGTTAAGTTTTTTTAAGTTTAAGTTTCAATTTTTATTAAGTTTAACTGTAATAGTGTTTATACACAGCATATATTTCTTGTCAGGAATATGTATCAAAAATGTATGCGTCATATATGACGCATACATTTTTGATATATTTTTCTGACAAAGAAATAGATTGAAATGACAGAAAAAGTCATTTTTCCGATTTTTTGTCTACTGGATTACTTATTCGGGATTTGGAAAGAGGTTATGATATTAAGGATACAATGAACTTATTTCCTGTGAATTTTTATGTAATACAATTCAAAATTAACAACGATATTAAGGTATTAGAGCCTCTGTATGAAAGATGTGGTCCACCGGCTGGATAGAAAACTTGTGAAAGGCTGGTCTGAAAAATGAAAATAAAAAAGTTTCATAACCTACATAAATGTAGTTCTTCGTATATGCAGCCATTTAAAAAAGAAACAAATTACACAAAATGGCGTGTGTTAAAAAAGTATAATTTTGGCGAAATTTTTACTTATATTCGGGAATTTGAAAAACACTAAATAAAAAAAACGGTTACCTACAACGATAGCTACTGCATTACGGAAATTGTTTTTTTTTTTTTAATTCAAAGTCGCATAATTGTAACTAAAGTTATGATTCCGGCCAAGTCGACCAGAAAAGTCGATACGAGAAAAACGCGATTGAAAGTTTTCGTATACGTAAATCGTTGCGCTACCTGCATTAAATAGTCTGTAAGTGGGTCAATTTTAAATATTTCAGCTTGACATTTTTTTCGACCTATTCTTCAACACGCACACTTTAAGGGGAGATATACACCTAGGAGCCGGAAAAAAGGTCATTTTTGTGCATTTTTTCAAGGAAAACTATTTGAAATTTCGGATTGGGCTTTTAATTATCTAAAAGTATATACATTCAAAAATATTATATGTTTAATTTTCTTTATTTAAAAATATCAAAAATATACAAGGATATTGTATGATCTTTGGAGCGTCGTAAAAAAATCTGCGTATACGGTACCCACCGGCGTTTCTTCAAAAATCATCTGGAAAAAAAAACCAAAAAGATTATTAAATTAGCTACTATAATCTAGTACTTATCATAGCCGATTTTGAAAATATCGATTTATGACAAAATGGCGGACGTTTGAACATGAATAGTGATTTTTGGGCCAAAAATTAGTTATTATTTTGCGTATAAAACAAAAACTAAGTAACGGAAAAAAAATCCTATGACAAGTACTAGATAATGGTGTATAGAATAACCACAAAAAATCTCAAGGCAATCGGTTCATTGGTTTTCGAGAAATTTTGGGTACCGATTTGAAAAACGTGGTTTTGAGAAAAACGCGTTTGAAAATTTGAGAATGAATAAATCATGAAATTTGTCAACTTACACGGAGTCATCGATACCAGGCCCATAGTGTAGGTCTTCTACGCTCGACGGAATGTTCATAGCTTCTAAATCCTCGACCTCGACCATCTAGGTGTATATCTCTCCTTAAGAAAATACTAAGAAAATCGATTTTTGTCCTAGTTGTTTTGTTTATCGATTTAATCCTAGTTGCAGTTCTCACTCGGACCCACGATCGTCAAAAATCTTTTTAAACCGTGTACTTTTTTTTAAGAAAAAAAAAAAAAAAAACGTTCGATTCTTTTTTTATGCGATCAACTTCTATGCGATTCAACTTCATAGCCGAGCAGTTGAAGAATTGAAGAAAAATTATGTCGATAAGAATTCCAAGTTCAACAAACTGCTTGGAAAATCAAAAAAGGAATACCGCACACAATTTTCGGTTTAAAATGAGCCGCGACTGGAATACTTTGAGGGTTAACGCTCCCCGTGTCGTCGGGGCGATGTTTTTCGATTCCTATACCAATTCACACGCCGAACTTTGATTCGATTGATCTCATGCATCGCGTGTTTATCGTTTACGAAGCCGAGGAGCTCTCTCTCATCTATATATTAGTATTTTACGGAGGCATACGAGGTACACAGGTATGGATGATGATCAGAAACACGTGGGGGACACGGCAGACCGTCGCACACCGCGTGCTGGCGTTTTCTCACGTCATTTGTGTTTTATCGTATTCAGGGGTCATTCATCGGCATGGCCATGAAGAATTCACGTTCTTGCATTCATTGGGTGTATATATCCATCGGCGATAAGCATGAGGGTACGAGGAAAGATGGTGTTAAAGTTCGCATCGTTGGAACGCAACGAAACATTTTTTAAACTATTTTCGTTTTCTGATTTTTATTGTTATGCAAAATCTTTTTTGCAGATTTATATTGTAGATCTGGAAATAAGCATCTTGGAAAATGTTTGAGAAATTTCAACATGAATGCAATGAAGCAATGAAAAGCAACGAAAGAAAAAACATTTTTTTTCATTGCATTCCAAAGAGGTAACTTCAACCCCATACGGAAAAGACATTTTGAACACTGATATGACCGTACTGGCTATCAGAAAATGTCCGTGTTGGCTATCAGAACATGTGCTGTTTTGAGAACGGTCCTTAAATTTCTGTCCAATCAAATTGTCGATTTTTCGAAAAGAACCGTTCGATAAATGATCTTCATATGAATATGCTTAAATCTTTCGAAAGGTGATTGAGAAGCCAGTGGGTTTACACGAAGTAGCGTTTAGGGACAAAATCTTGAAGTTTGCATTGTTAAAACGCCAACGAAAATTCATGCTCTTCGACTCCCAAACATTTTGCTTCACCTTTCCAGAGATCGAACATCAATTGAACAATTTTTCGAATACTTATCAGAGATCCACGAGAGATCCATTTCCAAGTTGCACGAAAAATCAAATCACTAAAAACAATGAGATGATTTAAAAAAAACCGTTTGTTTTCCAACGATGCGAACTTAACTTTATCATTACAGGATGGTACGTACAGACATCCATCGTCTTCGTTGCTTCCAACTTTACGTGCTCATATGTCTCTACATAAGAACTTGAGCTTTTCCCGTGCTTATAACGCCTATTACGAAGATGCCAAATGCCGCACTCGGTATAGTCCGTATCGTAGAAATCCAAGAACCTTCTCACGTAGAACAGCAACGACCGTTTGCGTATGCGAAACAAGATTCGACCGTGTACACAGCCCAAGACGGTACAGGCGGATTACACGCAGAATCGCTAGCTCAAACGTACGTAGCCCCCCCCCCCCATACGGCGATCACATATAGGTAATGGATTATCGTATGCTTACGGTCCGGAAAACCCACAACTCCATTTACAATCGTCTGTACCCGCGTTTCAATACCGTTCAGGGGAACAAGGGGCTGTCCCTGTCCTCATTCACATTTAAACTACCTGCCTAGTTGCAGTAGCTGTTTTGACTCTGTACTAACAACTCTTAAGGTGTTTTGAAACGTGCAAATTATAGCAGCTCACAGCCATTGATTTTGAACGTGAGTGATAATTGTTCGTACGTGCTGAAAAAAGGGCTCCGATTATACGTTTAAGGTAGTTCTGTATGTACACGTATGAGCCAAAAGTTTCGGTCGAAGCGTATAGCAACAGCCAATGCCTATACGATGCTATTGGTTGTACATTTTTGACAGAGCTTGTACCGTCTACATGTCCCACACATTCGCACCTCATGCATAGATACGTCTCATACTCGTATAGAGAGAGGAGCTGTCATCGTGGCAACAGCGCGATTTCCCTGCAGTCAAAGCGTTGAGCGTCCTACGATCCGCCGTTCGCGAAATATTTTATATAAATAACAAGGCGTGAAAATCTCAACCCAAATGAGATACAAAGGAAAGTTCACAAGGAAAAAGGCGCTTGCTAAAAGACTCAAGGCAGTGGCAGCCATGTGTAAAGCAAATGCGGCCAAACGCGATGACAGCACCCATAACCTCAACGATCAGCAACAAAAATTCGCTGTCGAAGGACGTCGGATGCTTGTTGTTTTTTGAGCGTCTTGAATGATATCGAGGATAACATTCATAATAAATATATATTGATAAGTTGACTGCCTACTTTAAGAGAGGTTCAAAATGGAAATAAATAATTTAGGTGTAGTTGTAATGAGGATGATTTGTTGTAAAAAGCGGTACCGTTATGCTGTAAAAACTAATAAATTAAAAAATATAATATATCTACACACACACACACACTTATATATACACACACATACACACACACGCGCGCGCGCGCACACACACACACACACGCGCGCGCGCGCGCGCACGCGCACACACACACACACACACACACACACACACACATATAAAACGATTAAATACATGCATAAATTAAACAAATTAAATTTGTTTGCAGAACACATTTATTTCATATCCGTCTCAGAATTACTACAACTCGGGAAAAAAACACGCTTCGAGTTTCCAGACCACGCGCCGATCAGCTGGTACGCCGATCAGCGTACACTGTTGCCATTCCGTTACAGATGGTTGGGCGCTATTTCGGTGTGGAATAAAATTACCACTTTTCATAAATCGATATCTCCGAAACTAAACGGTCAAAGTCTGTAATTTTTTTTTCAAATCGATCCCTCAATAGTACTGCGTACACTTGTGTTTTTTTTTTTAAATCGTAAGATCCGTTTAGAACCTATATCGAGAAATGCGAGCAAACTCCTATCGGTTTACGTGTTAGGTATAGGGATCGCGTACAAAAATACGCATATTCAATTGCAATTATCTCATGAACTAAACGGTGAATCGAACTGAATTTTTGAGGATCAGTCCATGAAGGTCATATCTACACCATACTTAAATTTCAGCCAATTCCTAAGATTTGACCAAAAGTACAGAACTACCTTAAAGGACATGTCATTTCAGACTAGCAGGTAGGTTAATATTCTTACGCTTTCACTTATACTGCAATAGTAATTAGTAATCAGCTTTGCTTGCTATCATCTGTTGCTGAGTGAAAAATCATTACATGGTATATTATTTTTCCATTTTGGTAACTAAGGACGTTTTGCGTGTATCCCCGGGAACGTTGTTGTTGTTAATTTAGTATACAAGTGTAGTGTCATTTTCAATAATGGCAAAAGTTTATATTTTTTCTGTTTTGTCGTTCCTTTGTTTTAAAATTATCTAGACTTATTAATTTAAGAAGATCTTGTATAAAATCTATTAATTTATATAGAGTGTATAAATTCATAGATTTTATATAAAGTCTTCCTTACAAAAAAGAAAGCGAGATTGATTGATTAATTAATTGGTGGTTCATCATTTGCATTGTTGCATATTTTTAGGCGGAATCGATACATATAAAGAACAAAGCGTAAAGAATAAAATAATAAACAAGAAGCAAAAATATGGTACTGAGGTTTGCATCGTTGGAACGCAACGAAAATTCTTCAAGATTTTATCCATTTTCATTGTTATCTAAAAAAATCGGCATTACGGAGAAAATATATTTTCGCTGCAGTCCAACGATGCAAACTTCAATACCAAGCAAAAATATGTGTAAAGAAAAAGAGGCTACACAAGTTTAGAAAATAAAGGAATAGAAATGATCAAAATAATATAAAGGAATATAAAGAAAGCCTATATTATTGATTTGTTTAATATTCCTTACATTTCCTTATATGAAGGAATATAAAAAAAGCCTATATTCCTTTATTTTTCAAACTTGTGTAGTCTCTTTTTCTTTACACTTATTTTTGCATGGTATTGAAGTTTGCATCGTGGGACTGCAACGAAAATATATTTTCTCCATCATGCCGATTTTTTGCCACATTTGGACTACGAAAATGACGGAGACATTTTCAACGATTCTTATTAAAAATCTATAACCGAAAGCGGCAAAATAATACTTTAGAAAATAATCAAATTGAAGAAATTAAGATAACCTTGAAGAATTTTCGTTGCGTTCCAACGATGCACACCTCAGTACAATTTTCTCTTATGTATTATTGATCATTTACAATACCAATTATTGTATATTATTTTACTCTTTACTCTTGTTCTTTATATGCATCGATTGCGCTTAAAAATATGCACCAATGCAGGTAATAAACCACCACTTAATTAATCAATCAATCTCGCTTTCTTTTTCGCTTTCTCTGTTTCGTTCACCATCCCTTCAGAACAAGATTCTCCAACCTTCCGGCCGCGATTTTTGCGTCGCAAGAAAACAATTTAAAGAAAAAAAAAACAGCAAAAGAATAAGAAACCGCACTCGTGACTGGCCCGACAGAGAAAACATTTGTCCTCGCGCTCTGCAGTACACGAGAAGTTGGACCAGGTACAAAAGCTGCCTGAGCCCAAGTATCGTTCCCCTCAACAGCTCATACGAGATCGCAATGCTGCAACGCCAGCTGCCCCCGTGCGCCAAACCCCGCAAAGGAAAGACACGAATATGATCCTGCTGGATGGAGAGATCTGTCCATTGCGCGGATCGAATAGACATACATCATCTTGACGCCGTCTGTGTGTATACGTGTGTACTCGCGGTACGTAAAGTTCCGTGGGGGAACGGAGTTGCGGTGGCATGCACGGAATAGAAGCGTCGCGAGCGGTGCGGAATGAAAATATTGAGAGCGACCAGCACGCTATAGGACATAAAAGATGCTATGGACAATCCGCAAGAGTCTATATCTCAGTTATGCGCGGAGAAGCGATCCGTGTTCTCTCGTATTGTATACCCCATACCGGTATAAGTCGCCCGCTGCCGATGCAACGAGATCGTAAATATATCGTTCGGTTGGACAACGAGAGGCAGGAGCGGATAGAAAGCGCCAATCCTTCGGTTCTCTACGAGTGTATACGTATACCTATGATTTTATATATATATATATATATATATATATATATATATATATATATATATATATATATATATATATATATATATTATAGACGGTAGGACAAGACGAGTCACGAGAGACGGGAAGTCGAGGGCGATCGTACATCAATCACTCTCTCGGACTATGGGAATCCCTGGCCGTCCCACACGTGAGAGAGAAAGAGAGAGAGAGAGAGCTCCCTAACTTAGGGTACATATATATAGGAAGAGAAAGAGCCATTTGGAGTGCTATAGGGGGGGAGGGGGTAAGGAAACAGGTAAAAAGACGTGATGCACACACGCGGCAAACGTCGTAGCAGATATTGTGACCGGCGCAGCGTGTGCCTTGCCACGAGCGGACGAACTGGTTTCCCTTCGAATCGTGTTGTTCCCTCTGCGTAATGAGGATAAAAGAAGGAAATCCGTTGGCTGCCGTGGTATAAACCGTGGCGAAAGTAAAATGCCTGCAGCCTGTAGAGTGCGCTATGGGGAGTCTAGTTTTCATGGTTACCCCATGGTGTGGAAGATAGAAACAGAGAAAGCGAGAGAGCTGTACTTATAAGACGAACTTGACAAACAAACGCACCGGATGCGGATGTTTCACTTGGCGTTCGAATACACGCGGAAGCGGAAGTTCGATCTCGTTGATTCTGTTCTCCAATCTTTGGGTAATTCGACATTAACTGTTTGCGACGCGAAACACGTTTTTCCAAGTCAACTCCGCTTAAGGTTGTTATGGGATATAGCCACCGGGGCTGAAGTACGAGGGGAGCGCCCTATGCTCATGCATGGGGTCGATTGACTGTTGCCAACTGTTTGCCATGAAATGATCGTCATATTAAACGTACGTTTTCGAACAGATTTTGTATACCTTCGAATGTTTTCATTAAGGTAACGGTACCAATGCTCGGACGGGTCCCACTGTTCGGACAGTAGTACGAATATTTCACTATATTAGCTATATAATTGATAGGTAACGAAAAAGTGACGCTTGCATTCTATTCAGCCTTCAATTATTGATTGATTAATCGGTAAACTGTATGCTAATAATGAAGTTTAGTAGTAAAATTGACGAGTTATGTTGACCAGTCCGCATCAGTCATGTCATGAATGCACTTTTCTAAACCGAAGAGCTAAGGAGTTGCGATGATTTGTGTTAGTAATAGAGGTATATTTTTTTAATCGATTTCTAGACTAGACTTATGGTTAATCGAAAGCGAATCGAACTGACTTTTCGATATCGTCGTTACATTTTGGTTTGGATAAGGTTTTATATAATAAATTCAGCGTCTCATTCATTGGGACATCTTTCCCACACATGTACCACGGTCGAATCTCATGTCCGTTTACTGGTACGAGAGAACGTAGCCGCAGAGACCGAATCACGGGATGCCAAGCGTTGACAGTTCGTTTCGCTGTGTACCTCGCGATAAATTATTTGCTCAGCTTAGTTTGTAATTTTGAAAAAAGAAGTGAAGATAAAGACAATATAAATTGGTAAGTACATGTGTTACATATTTAGACAATATAATAGGTAACGTAACTAGTCGCGAAGCAAACAAAGCTTGTGGTTATGTGGTTATTGGGACGTGTCCCATAATTGGGGCATGATAGTGTCCGAACATAGGTACGTAACATTAACAGCTGTCCGAAAATTGGTACGTTTGGTACTATTGAACATTTAAATGTATGAAAATAAAAGTATTTAACTTTCCGGCAGTTATTGTATGTGTTTTGAAAACCAGAACCTACGAGGTTGACGTTAGTTCCGGTCATTTTTGTTTCAAACGGTCCATAAATGAATAATAAACCCAATAGTCTAAGGATGCTCTTAACCGTCCGAGTATTGGTACCTTTACCTTACTTTGTGTAATGATCTTCTGGATTTTCTTCTCGCTTACGTAACGCGAGACGAATTGGCAATGTCTTAAATCGTGGTACATGATTATGCTCGGGTTGGCAGACGTGTCGCGAAGTTGAAGACATCCGCGCCCCGTTCGTAACCTCAAAAGCGGCCCGAAGCGCTGTCAACGATGAGCTGTCCGAGTACAAAATTGTTTCGCTGGAAAAAAAACGTATCTACCGAAGCTGGATATTCTAAATAATTATTTTATGTTTGAAAAAAAATCCTGCATTTTGTCTTTTCTAAGAAATTAATTTAAAAAACTTATCATTTCTGAACGCAGATCTCAAACTAATATCAATAGTAATCAATCATATTCACCATATTAATTACTAATTGAGAGAATCGGAACAAATAATACTACTCGTTAATTATCCTGAACAAGTAGGTTGTGGTCCCCGGGCCTAATTACCGAATGTGGATAAGATGAGCATTTGTGCCGTCTACGACGTTTCCATGTTTGCACAGCCTAATATTTTGTATGCTTGATTTTCGCACAAACTCAGGATTAAAAACATTCATAATTTTATAACGGTGCTGTGAATCCCCATTTTTACGGTGCCAAGTCTGATAATTAGTCGAACCGTACCTACTCTTTCAGCTCCGTGGGAGTATTTTTTAGCAGATATATATAATGTATTGAAAAATGATCGGTAGGTTTCTATGAGCGTAATGTCATTAGCCCACGAAATACGTCGAGTTTCCATTTTTTTTATAAAAAAAATGTACTGTGGAGCTGAACTGCATAGGATGATCAGTAAAAGGGTTATATACTTCCAGAAAACATTGCACACCGGCCGTGCGTTTATTGCTAACGATAGATTAACGAGAAAAAAAAATAAAGTAGAATTTTCGTTGCATTCTAATGATGGAAACTTCAACACCATCATAACGTGGCTTATGCCACCGCCAGACAGCTTTGTTGCCAGAGTTTTCTGTCAAGCAACTGATAATCCGGGGAAAAACGAAAAAGAATCGGCCGCTTCAATGTAAAAAAGACGAACAAAGTGTATTTCGGCGTTTGCTCAAAATGTAATCCGCCCAAGAGAAAACTTTGTCGCGAGTTTTTTTTTTACCAACTGAACGTGTGATACATCGCCTACAACTTGTATCCCACTTTGGCTTATTTGTCAGAAGTTTGCGTGTGCCGAGAGGTGGATTCTGTTCGAGATCCGGAGAGTAGACACGCGACATGCAAATATACACGCATACACAAACACACATACATATATGTCACAGAGTGTTGTATTACATTGGTTAAGAAGTACTTTCAGAGTTTTTTTCCCGGTTACCCATGCATGTCCTTACAGACCCGTCGATAACTCTTCACTTCGGTTCCCGTCGATCAAGCGACCACATTGAAAACAAAAAACAAGTACTCCTGTTCTTTCGTTGGCTTGAAAACAGCAGCATCTGAGTGCTTCTGGTTTTCCCGCAGATGACGTCAATCTACATGTTACGCTTGGTCTTTCTGCGTCCGAAAATATAAAGTCGGTTTACCGAATATTTGAAGATGGAAAAAGTAGTACATTGTCATTTCTATCAACGTTTAAGGAAAACGGCTAAATAACGATATGCATTTACATTTCGCCCTAGCTATGCACATTGTGTGGAGCTTTCCTGTAACGTAGCTGGTCTCAGCTCCTTCCCTCGCTTCGTTGCTCAGGTTCTTACTCACATCCGTTGTCACGCATAGCTGAAAGGTTTCACGCCGAGTATAGATGTACCGATGATTACGGGTGGCTTAGCAGAGGAGCACTATTCATGGCTCTGGTAGACGGGAATGATGATCGAGACACAGACAAAGAGGGAGTGAGAATGAGTGGGTTGAGGGAGAGCATGAGAATTATGGGCCACGTGCCTGCATAACCACTGGGGCTCGATGGCAAACCCATGGACATCATCCACCCTTCTGCCACAATACAATCGAGCGATCTCCCGGTGTCATTCCGAAAGGAGCTATTTGGTAAGGTACGCATCGAATCCGACCGAGCAACATTTCGGATGGAAACCCTAGCGTGCCTCGCGTTTCGGAGGTTCCGTGCGAAACTCTACGGTAACTTCAACCCTCCTCCTACCTCTTCCCGTTGGCAGTCGGATGATGTCCCCATCCCCGAAAATTCTCGGGAGAGATTCGTTGCATCCCTCAGGGTGATCGATTTGGCCGAACATTCAGCATCAAGCCTCAAAGTCTCGAACAACGTCGTCTACTAAATCGCGAAGTCTGTACATGCGCTTTTGCCAAGCTCGAATTGAGCTGGCACACTAAGAATGCGATGCTGAGACGGTATCTATACTTTTTTGGCCCTTTTGTCTTTTCGTCTGCCTGTCTGATCGAAGTTGGCGTGAAAACGGGGGTGGCTTTCTTACCGAACTATCGGTATGTGAAAATAAACGCTTCCAGAATATCCTTGCACTTCGCTTCATTCGGATCCGTCAAGCAGAACCTGCGGAAATGCGATTTTCCTTTTGAAGGGCAGTGGCGCACGAAGCGGTTTTTCAGCGCGTGTTAATATACGATGGACTTATCTAAGCCGATTGCAGGTTCGATAGTGGGTGGGTTAGTTGACGAGCTGCCGTATTGGTTGCGATTAAGCAACCGCTTTTAGATATTTTGTGGGATGTCGTCAGCAGTGGTGAAGGGATTGCAAAAAACCTGAGGGTCTGGAAGGTAGATAGTAGAGTATAAGTATGTAATCTCAAAGCCGGTAAAGACGAGGGGATGATTCTGAGATACCGTTGGCGTAGGCGAAAGAAAAGATGAGCTCTGATTCAAGGCACATCACAATCTATTGATCTCCTTCGAGGCATGGTTTAATGCAGTGTCACTTTCACGTTTCCCTAAGCTTCTTTCATACCTCTCCACTTTGGAGGCAAGATAGGAATGCCGTAGAGACCAGTGACTTCAAGTTCGACTGCGCTAACGTTTATTTATTATAATCAGTTATTTATTTTCGTGCTCGGACAATAATTGCATTGCGAACTATTATTAAGATTTCGAGAAGACAAGAAAACATGCGAAAAATCAGTTTTCATTGTTATGTTTCCCGATTGTGGTACTTTCATTAGATAGGAAATTAATGAAGGTTGAGGGAATTGACCCCGAGGATCGAGTCCTTCGAAAGTTTTATACAATTTATTTTGGGTATAAATTAAAGCCTTGCTTAAAACATCGACCTAATCCAGGTTTATGTTTTTTTCGAAGATCATCTATATTATTCAAGAGACGTGTGCAAATTAATCGGGCCTGACCGCATTGAAACCATCGATGGTCATCGAGATTGACTCTACTTCAGACATTTGCGGTATTCCTGCCCATTGATAGCGAGCGTAAATATAAAACAACAATAATGAAGACCGCTTGCTGTATTTCAACAATGCAAGCTTCAACGCAGCATGCTCTGCCATTGGGTACTCTCCGTTTTACGTGTCGGTATTCAGGTTGCGCATTTGTGATTGCACGTCGTCAGGTGAAATCTATTAGTGTAAGGCGAATGTGACAAGTGTACAGGAATTGCGGAAAATACAGTGCTAGGAAATACAGAGGGATACCAGAAATCCTCGACGAGGAGTAGTTACATTTCTCTCTTTCTCGCGCTCTGTCTCCTCATAGATCGTCGCCTGGCGAGAGACACTCGTAGAGTTCATCCCTCTTGGGTCCTGCAGAGGCTTCCGTTTCTGTTGCATAAAACCTGTTGCATTCTCGCCTCAGTTCGCCGAAGCTATGTGTGCACTACACCTTATCGTGTTTCTTTTTTCTCGTTAAGAATGGGCTACGATTATCGCGGGATGCTCGAAAAAAATGTTGAATCACGGGTACGTTGCACAAACATAGCCGAGAAGTACGTTTTTCATATAAAAAACGTCAGTGCCAACAGCAGCCATGTACATCAGTCTTCAATACGAAAGCGCGTAATTAATAACCAACGAGTCAACGAACCCTGCGCCATGATGTTGAAGTTTGCAAGGAATGCAACAAATGTCAGTTTTTTTTTTCAATTGCACACATTTTTTCCGGCTAATATATTATGTTGGAGGTTGCATCGTTGAAACGCAACTAAATTTAATTATTTTCATAAAACTTTGAATTAAACTTTATTTTTAAACCAACTTCGACTACGGAAAGTACTCGAACATCTTCCCATCCGCGTGAGAAATCTATAAACTTAATGTGAAAAGAAGGATTTTAAATCGTAATAAAAATCGAAGCAAAAAATTAAGAAGCATTTTGAACACGAACGATGCAAACTTCAACGTCATGCAAATATAGGCTACGAAAACCAATTGGACGTTGTTTAGGAGCCACGTTTGAGATCTGGTCAACAGATGAGCTAAACCTCCAAAAACACGTTACGGATAATAAAAAATTTTAAAAAAATCGGTTGTCTGTAAAGTCGGTTTACTGACGATAGTTGAACGTGACAACGTCATAAGAAAATACTGATGGAATGGTTTCATTTTTCAAAAGAAAATTTTTATTTTGTTTGTTTGATAGATATTTTGTATGGATATAGAGAAGGAGGTAAATGGAAATCACAATTGAATTGATCAAGTTACATTTATTTGTACGCATAAATACAATTATGTCAATTTTTATTTATTTTTTTTACAATGTACATATTTTTTACAAGTATGAATGTGCTTTAAGCAATTGTTTTACAACTTTTATTTTTTTATAAAATTCTTCGTTCAGAAAATCATTTTAAATTTACAAAATACTTGAATAAAATTTATTGTTTAAATTTCTACTCGACTGTTAAAATTTAATTTTTGATTTTATTATTTTATAATAATAAATTTTGTATTGACATTATTTCTTTCAGCAAGTAAACTGAATAAAAGTTGTTGTTCAATTAGTTACTTAATTATTTTTGCAAATTTAATTGTAATTTGTTGTAAAAAAGTAATAATTTTGAATAATTTATTATAAGAATAAACTGTGATTAAATTATTGTTCATAAATCTTAAATTTAAAATTTAAAATTTGGAAACATCATTAAAAATTTTGTAACTCTAGCTTTTAAAAAGCCCGCCTCAATGTGTTTGATATAGGAGAAAATTGTTCCCTTTGACGGCTGGCTGGTCCAACCTGTCATTTCAGACACGTTGTTATGATATGTGGAAGATTTAACATTTATGTTTTAATTTTTTGAAATCATAATTATTTCGATCGAATAGTAAAGCAATTGATTTTTACTCATCGTGAAATAGTTCTGTTAACTTATTGTTATAGTTTTGTCAATTATAGCATAACCTACAATCGCTGCACTAGCGGACCGATGCTATTTATTTTAATGATGAAAGCACGAATATTCGACAATATATCACTGAACATATATTTAATATCGAAAGAATCATTACCTTTATCGCCGCAATTATCGTTGCTATAAACAATTGACACCACATTCACTTTTCACTGCACTTCATACTTGACGAAAACATGTACATGTATTATTGTAAAGCAGCTGTCCACGCGGACGCATCGCTCATGGCCTCTGCACACTGCGCGCGATGGGCAACAAGCGATGAGCGATATCCAATGAGAGCTCGAGTATGACGGAAATGCTCTATGAGAGTGACGTTGCAATTGGATATCGCTCATCGCTCGTCGCTCGTCGCTCGCAGTGTGCAGAGGCCATCACTCAAGTAGGAGAGAGACAGATGTCGAACGCTGCCGAACGCTGCCGAACGCGGAGGCCGATTGTGCCTCTTTGTCGCTCGTTCCGCGCTCTCGCTTACACTTCAAGCCTTAGATGGAACGCCTCAGAGCGAGGTAACGGCGATGAGTCATGCTTTTTCGTGCGTGCAGCCGGCTCCATCGAATTATAAGACGTTGTCACGTCAAAAAATTAAAAAGCATCGTCGTTGCATTCCAACAATAGAAACTTCCATGCCGTCGATGCCATGGTAACGAAGATAGGATAGGAGGTGTCCCGGTGGATCTTGCATATTCCGGTCCTGATATTTATGCGTGCACACGCGTCTATGTGGACTTCGATGTGCGCCAAGTTGATTGCCTCAATTCATCATCGGATTTTTCATGCGATTCATAGATTCCGGGCGTTTCGCGTTCCTATGTATCTACGCAATATACAGCGAAGATTTTGCAAAATATACAACTATAGATTTGCACTCTGCTGGTGCTCACCGGTGCTGATGTACAGCGTGGTGTGTGTGCTCAGGCACATGCGCTTACACACCTGGGTACCTCTGCACGAGGGTTGAACGATTCCAACGCTGTGTCACGCAGCTTAACGGAAGGAATGGCTCGTCGTTTTTGAAATTTTTATCTGCGTTATTCAGCCATTACTAAGTGGTTTGGCTTTCACCGTAGCTTTGCCACATAAAGATCGGGATTGGCAATAAAACGGGAAATCGTTTTTTAATACACTCGTTGAAACAATACAGTTCTGTTGCAACAATTGTTTTATGCCTTGTGACGAATACGAGGGCACGATATGTGCATTTACGTTGATCCTTAGGTACGCGAACTCATTTATCGTGTACACCTAACAAGAAACATCACTTAAGGTAGATGGCCCAGTAATCGTCACTTTAAGCAGATCGCTTGACTTTGCAAATTTATATAGCTCAACCAGGAAAGTGAGGAAAAGTTATTTTAAGTCGTTCTTAATCAGTTTTTTTTACGAAGAAGAAGGTCGTTATGAAATTCCGATGCCTGGTACAGTTTTCGAGAAAATATTTCGCAAAGGTTATAATGTACTATTGTACGATTCATCATCATGCGGCCATGATAATTGGTCTGATAATCGCCATGGGAACGCCCCACTAATCGTCACATGCGTTCCAACTGCTTTGAGGTCTTATATACGTTTGAAAAAAATTTGTTTTTTTTTTGTTCCGACTTAAATGATGTATAAACATGCCGAAAATGTTAAGCAAAAGTTACTTTAGGTGAAATTTTTTTTAAGACATCTAGAAAAATGTTTTTAAAACTTTAAACGCGTTTTCGATGAAGAAATGTTTTCAAAATCGTGCGGACTCGTAGGTCCTACATTTTTTAACCGATTAACTTCAAATTTCAACTATAACTTAGATACATTTTATAGCGATGTACACACGATTTTTACAATCGATTAACAATTGCGGGTTTTGGAAAAGAACAAAGGCCGTTGTTTCAGTCGAAAATAAGCGGCTTTCTTAAAAATGGGGTCAAATGTACAAAAATAAATATTTTTTATATTTATTATTACGCACTCGGTCACAAACTTTATGATTTTTATTAAAACATTTGATAAATAGTTTGTAACATAAATTTCTCTTCCATGCAACTTTATGAATTTCAAAAACAAAACTAATTATTGCCTATTACGTCAGAATTAAAATTTTTATTTATTTGTAGTCATAATAAACAACTATTTTTTCATAAAATAATTTTTAGTATTATTTCGATGAAGTGGTGTTCACCTGTGTTCAAGACGTGCCCAGTTATCGACATGGTGACGACCCAGTAATCGACAATATTTATTTATATGTATATCTTTTTACTAACGCGATATGTCTATGACCGTGGATCCTTTAGACAATGCTAATTACAGACCCAATATTTCTTTTCTGATTTTCTATAAACTAATATTCGATTCGTAAGATTCTTTTTTTGCTAACATTGTCCCAGTTGTCGACAGCCATGGCGATTATAATCGGCAGAGTGTTTATGTTGCTGAACCGGTAATCGTCATATATGAAAAATCGTTGAAATTAACACAAAACTATAATTTTCTACTTGAAGCAATACTTACTTCACGTAAGTCCACAGGCATTCTCAAATCACCCGAGATGTGACATGACTCACGTTAACCTCCTGATGAAGGATTCTGCCGAAATGACAGCTAGACGTCGTAGCGAAATATATTTAATTGGATTATTCTTGAATACGTATACTTACGGGTGTGAAAATGTAATACAACACAGTAAATACCTCTTGGGAGCTAATACACCACAGATATGCACGAAGGAATGAGTTTTATCTTAAAATACTTATTTAATGCGTAAACGTGACGATCACTAGGACCCTGACGGTCGCCTTCGATTTTGCTGAAACTTATATACACTACTCCAAAAATTCGAGGAACAGAAAATAAAAAAACTAAAGTTGGTGTTTTTTAAAGCGCTGTAACTGCATGAAAAATGGTCGTAACGAGATGAAGAAAAGCATTTGGTTCAAGTTTCTAGTTTTGAGATATTTTGGCAAAAATATTTTATGAGCTACGGTCATAAAATCGGTATCGCGCAAACATAAAAAAAAGCGCGCGACTTTTTTGTCAAGGGTCCGCGGGCGTGGGAATTGTTTTCAACTAAACCAATACATAGGTCAGCTAGCTTGTTTATTCAACTTCAATATGGTTTTTTTGGTCTCTTGAAATATGGTTTTTTTTTGGTCTTTTGAGAACTTGAATAAATTTCCTACAAGACCCTTTTATTGATCTTTGAGAAAACGGGTTTTTTCACGTCGAACATTAATTTGAAAAAAAGTAAAAATGTCATTTTATGGGTTTTCAGTAAATATATCACTACTTTACAACTATTGACGGAACGACTAATTTGCCAGGTTTTTTTTTCAGTACCCCCAATAGCCCTGTAAATTTTCAAATTGACCCACCGAACCGTTTTTCCGGACCGATTGATCAAAGTTTTACAAAATAATTAAAGGAACAAGTGTATTGTTCCTAACAATCATGTAATGATAATCGAAATGAAAAGATCATTTTTTTTCGACTCTTTTCACAACTTTGCACTAGTAATTTGTTAAATTTGAGAAACAAATTTAGAATATTTTTTTTGTGGTGGGAACTCGTGGGTGAAACTGCAAAATCACCTCTCGACGCGACTCTTTAAGGGGTGATTTCCCCCCTTGGAGCGATTTTTCCGACGATAAAAAGAAATTCGTGTCTAATAGTTTTTAATGCTTTAACTTTAAATTTAATATATATGAGTTTCAACAGAATCGAAGCCGGACACTTAATGGGCTATACCAGTGTGCCACTTTCAAAAAATCGTTTTTCTTTTGCCTTTTTCGACAGTTTATACATTCAAGAATATCATTATCATTTGTATCATTTATAGCAATATCATTTTATCTTGCAAAAATCGATAGTTAAATCTTTAAACGCGTTTTTCCGGAATTGAGATTTTTCAAATTTGCTGACATTGTAACTCAAAGAGCAATTATCCGATTGGGTTGAAATTCGAACTGAGTACTCTTGAATATATTTACTCTAGAATAACGTAGGATATTTTTGATTGGATGAAAATTGACTATTTGGCATTGAAAAAAACGACCATTTTATAGGCAAGAAAACAGACTTTTTTTCATAACTACGCCATTTTGTTAGATTTTAATATTTTTCGAAAATCCTACGTGATTGTACAGGAAATACCTTCCAGTTTACCGACATTTTTTTGCTTTTTCGGTTTCAGCTACTCAATCGGCCGGAATCATGTCAGCAGTGGAGGAATTTTTTTTTGGCGCCTCCGAATGCAGCGCATAGGTCGTTTGGATCTCAATATCCTTTAATGAAGAAATTATGTAATATAGGTCAAATATAGCCAAATATATTCTTAATTTTCCGAAACATTTAATTAAGAACTTTTCTTCAAAAAAATCCCGAAAATCGCCCAAATTTTCAGCGTTTATACTGGTTTAGCCCCTTAAGTGATGTTCCTTGTCAGTAGTGAGAGTGATTCGAGGCAGCCGGCAAATTAATAGTACAAGCTCAATAATATCGTTTCACCCGAGGTTCGCATGCTCATTTAATTCTTTATTTATTCGCCTCTGCACTTTCCGCCTCCATACGTGAGTACGTGCGCGCACTAGAATCACTAACGAGTCCCGTTTGCATCTGAATAACGTTGAACCAACGATAATGACGTACAATTATGGGAATAAAAGCGGTGGCCGGCATTTATTGGCACCCTGAATAATTATTTCGCATCAAAAACGATTGAATGCGACAAAATTCCGTCACTGAATCGCCATGCGTACAATTGATTGACAGTAATCCTGCGGTTTATTTCCTTCTCATTATATTTCATTTTTTTCTCTCCTCGTTTTGTTTTCCGTGAGGCTCGCAGGCTAATTAACGCGCTGGAACGTTGCACTGTGCGCGATCGTGAAATTATTTCCCCCGAAACTTCATACCCACCCCGATAGCGCGCGGTTCCAACATGTCTCGTTACTCTTTACTTTCCGGACTTATGGTGTAATACGCGGCTCGAAGCTTTACCGTCGCCTATATTAAAACACCCGTACATTCTAACGCATTTTCATTAACACACCCCGTACCAAATGTAATAAACCGGGTTACCCTTCACCAACGGAAGAACAATTCGCGTACACATAGACGAGTGCATGCATACACATGTATAGTTGATACGTGTAGCCACAGGTGTACATCGATAGGTGTTTCGGTGGAGCGATATTCCATTAAAGGCTCTATGCAACGCTACGCTTGTGGTAGTTTTACCCCAGTCTCGATGATCGTGAAGTTTGCATCGTTGGAACCGCAATGAAAGGCCTTGCTTTAAATTTCATTATTTTTATTATAATACATTTTTTTGTAGTTTGAGGTCGTAGATCTGTAAGAAGGATACGAAAAATCGTTTGAGTATTTTCCGTACTCTGAATCGACGTAAACAAATTTGGATATTGAAAAACAATAGTTTTTGTTGAATTTCAACGATGCAATATAAATAATTCTTGAGTTCAATTTAAATAATTGAATAATCTTGAATGTAAATGATTCTTAAATTCAATTTAAATAATGGAATAATCCTCAATGTAACTAATTCTTAAATTAAATTACAATAATTATGTAATCTTTTCAGTGCAAATAATTCTTAAATTCATTTACAATAATTAAGTAATCTTCAGTGTAAATAATTCTTAAATTCAATTGAAATAATTCTTAACGAGTTCTTTCGAATCGCATAATTTGCATTCCGCAGATTAAGCCTGCCGATATGGTCCAAACGTTTTTGGGAGCCTTAGTGGAGATCTAACGCCAAACATTTTAATTAAAGATTTTCTACAGTGAAAAAAAACAACAAGAAATATAAATTATAAAGAATTTCCGCTACGCTCTAACGATCCGAGCTTGAACAACATGGTTTCGTGTGCCGTTGTTTATTAATGGGAACTTATTTATGCTCAGTGTACCTATAGTGTACCTATGTGTGTATATTCACACACATACATATATATTTTGACCTGGCAAACGGCTGCCTGGCAATGCCAGTTTTGTTGCTTTGTATATGCGTGCAGTTAATATTTAACTCTCGAAATCCAGGTAAAGAGAGATTATTTCCTGTACAAGCCGGGACTTATAAACGGAAAACTTTATCCGGCGTGCCTCAAACTCTTTGATTTCTCTCTCTCTCTCTCTCTCTCTCTCTCTTTTTCTCCCTCTCCCTAGAGTAAGCCACCCGAGGATGGGTAGAGTGGCGATAGGGTTTAATGAAATTGCTTAATCTACCGTTATTTACTGCGTTTCGTGTAGTATACGGAAGGACGACATTTATCCTTTGCAGTTGGTATAAATACCGAGAGGAGTCGCTTTTCGCGGTGGTGGTCGCTGTACAACCAAAGCGGACCGTGGAAAATGTACTTTCTTCCTCTCCGATTCCTCCCTCTGTTCTTTTTCTCACGTTTCTCGCCTCGTCCCGACACCCACATACCCATATGCATGTGGAAACGAAACATGTTGTACGTACTGACATTCAACTCGGGACCCCTTTACATTTTGCGGCGGAAAAATATTATGAAATCGGATGCACCGAAAATAGAAGAATAAAGAAATAAAAGAGCTGAAAACACCGTGGACTAAAATTCGTCATGATAAAAATAATAATGCGAGTGTCTCTCGTTTTGTATTTGTCTTTTCCCGTTTCGCTCATGCTCTCGAAATGTACGTAACTTTCACATTCAACTCTGTGCCGGTAGAGAAAACACAAGGGGACTTCAACCCCCTCCTGCCCTTCCTTAGGGAAATACGCCGGGAAGTATGTGGGATGCTGTTGAGAGAGAAAGACAGAGAGAGATCGCAGCAGCAGGATATAGCTATTTCGTGTCACCAGATGCTTTTCGTGTATTTTCCTTTCTTCCACTCTCTATTTTTTTTAATATCACACGACACCGTCACACTCCTTTCCATTTGGTAGATTAATCCGTTACATCGTCGAAAAATGTGTTTTCCCGGAGATGTTTTTTTCCGTGACTACTTGTCGAAAATCCTCCTATATGTGTGTTCTACAATATTGACAGCGGAAGATAAAAGTGGTCGCTGGAAAACACGGACGTGTTACGGTCACTCGGTAGGGAACAAACATCTCGTTGTCTTTTTTTTTCTTTTTTTTCGGTATTCAGTTTTTCCGCAGGAAATTTCCCTTGTGGGACACGCAGGTGTGAGCGCGCCAGATGAGGACGATACCGTTTTACCGCGCGCTGTACGATGATGACTTCCGTCCAAGAGCGTCCGCTCTTTGTGCCTTTGCTCTGCACCGCGTAGTGGACATGAAAAATTCGCTGCTCCGTTCCAATCCGCCTTCACTAGCCCCGGGCTACTTGCGAGAGTGAGAGAGAGAGAGAGAGAGAGAGAGAGAGAGAGAGAGAGAGAGAGAGAGAG
>OZ023316.1:40126999-40243632 GCA_964007375.1 Ophion obscuratus | reverse complement strand
GTACATATAGAAAGCGGTAAAACAGGCGGAAGAGAAGAAGATTGTGAATCTTGTGAATAACGAAATTTGATTCTGAATGATGACTTTTAGGGAGGCGAAAGTCATGATGAAGTTGGAATCGTTGAATGCCAACGAAAAGTAACCCAGGTAGGAATTGACGATGAAAAAAGGGCTCGCCAAGCTCTGAAACAAGGCTCACATTTTTTAATTCAGGCTGAGCACCAGCCTGATTTCAGGCCTAGCTGAACCTCTGAATGATGACGCGGTTTCAGGCTCTTGCACACAGGCTTGACCAAAGGCTGGTTGAAAAGCCTGTACTAAGCCTGAAACGACGAAACAACAAGGCTCAAAACGAGCCTTAATGAAGCCTTCACGAGCATTTTTATGACCAGGCTTATCCCAAACTCTTCTCGAGGCTATATGAGGCCTGTTTTTAGTTTTCTATATTCTACATTGGGGTAAATTTAATAAATTTGTAAAGAATTCATTTTATTCATTATATATACTTATTATTTATTATATTATTTGTTATAAAATATATATAAAAAATATTTTTAAAAACAATACTTTATTTTATTTGGTGTTTATGGGGGACGTAATACACAGAGTGTACGCAAACTCCAGAGAGTGAGTATATACGAAATCTGTGTGTTACGAGAAAAAAAAAACTTTTTTGTGTACCTCATAAATATCGATGAGAGCATATGTTCAAATGTTCTGAGCTGCCTCCTTCGCTTTCGTTTTTCGTGTCTTCGCACTCGACAAATTCATTGCAACATTTTTTTTTTTCATAAAAGTACAGAAAAAATATTATTTTAAACTTATTTTATTTTATCACAACCTGAAACAAGCCTGCATCCAGCGTTGATTTTTCAGCCTTAAAATTCACCGGCTGAATAAAGCTTGAAATAACCCTGAGTTTAGGCTAAGCAGCCAGTCTTGGTTCCAGGCTGCTCCAAACGATGCAATGAAACCAGGCCCGGGTCTGTCTCACTCAGGCTCGGTGAAACAAGGCTCGCACAAGCTTGTTTCCATCGTCAGCCTTTTGATTCCCTACCTGGGAAGTTCGTTCGTATTGCTCGATTTTTTCGGCAGATTTAGGCTGAGACAATCATTTGGAGCAGGGGTTCCCAAACTTTTTTTCATAACGCCCCGAAAACGTCTGCGAAAAATGGGACGACCGTATACCCCCTGTCACATCTGGATCGATATTAGAGTAAGAAATATTAGAGTTTTTCGTGACACCCCAATTTGAAAATCAATGATTTAGAGGCTAACATAGTCGTCAGATATTTTCTTTCGCATTTTCATCGGGGATCCATTATCTAAGCGTGAAGGTAGTTGATTAAAGTGGTTCTGTGGTTACACGTATGAGCAAAAAGTTTCGGTCGAAGGGTAACATCCAATGCCTATCCAATGCTTTTCGTTGTACATTTTCGGCAGAGCTTTTGTACCCTCTATATGTCTCACGCATTCGCACCTCATGCATAGACAGGTCTCATACTTGTATAGAGAGCGGCGCTGTAATCGTGACAACAGCACCATTTTCCTGCTGTCATAGCGTTGAGATTCCTACGATCCGTCTTTCGCGAAATATTTTATATAAATTTAAAAAAGCGTGAAAATGTGAACCCAAATGCGATACAAAGGAAAGTTTACAATGAAAAAGGCGCTTTCAAAAAGACTAAAAGCTGTGGCAGCCATGTGTCAAGCAAATGCGACTAAACGCGATGAGAATAACCATAACCTCAACGATCAGCGACAAAAATTCGCATCCGAAGGACGTCGGATCGTGGATTTACAACATCTTGCCGACAGTTTGAATTGTATTCGCTGCATCAAAGACAAATACATGCATAAATACATGCATAAATTGAACAAATTTAATTTGTTTGCAGAATAAATTTATTTCACATCCGCCTCAGAATTACTAGAACTCGGGGAAAAATACACGCTTCGAGTTTCCAGACCATGCGCCGATCAGGTGGCTGCAGCGTACACCGTTGCCATTCCGTTACAGATAGTTGGGCCCGAGTTCGGTGTGGAATAAAATTACCACTTTTCATACGTCGATATCTCCGCAACTAAACGGTCAAAGTTTGTAATTTTTGTTTCAATCAATCCCACAATAGTACTGTGTACACGTGTGTTTTTATTTTGAAATCCAAGATCCGTTTGGAACCTACATCAAGAAATGCGAGCAAACTCCTACCGGTTTACGTGTTAAGTATAGGGATCGCGTACAAAAATACCCATATTCAATTGCAATTATCTCATAAACTAAACGGTGAATCGAATTGAATTTTTGGGCATCAGTTCATGAAGGTCACATCTACACCATACTTAGATTTCAGCCAATTCCTAAGATTTGACCAAAACTACAGAACTACCTTAAGGAAGGACACTACTGTGACCGGCCGAGATCATCATTTTTCCAATTTTTTTTTGTCTACTAGATTATTTATTCGGGTTTTGGAAAGAAATACGTTATTAAGCATTGAACTTACTTCGTGTAAATTTATATTAATTTTTTTTCTCAAATTGACAATGTTATTGAGGAATAATGTGTTTAAAAAAGTGTGGTTCGACGGCTTTATCAATAGCTCAACAATGGAGGGTCTGAAAAATAAAAATAAAAAAGTTTTATAATGTCTATAAATGTATTTTTCGTTGCACGTAGCCGTTTATTTTGAAGAAAAAAATTCACAACATGGCGGGTGTTCAAAAAAGTAAAAAAAAAGTGCAACTTTTTTTTTTACTAATATTCCCGGGCCGTAAGAAAATTTTCGAAAAAAAAACGGCCGTGTGCAACATTAGCTAATTCACTTATGGAAATTTTTGTCTTTTAAATCGAAAATCGGACAATTATAGCTACAGTTATTATTCCGGCCAGGTCTAAAAAAGTCGTTTCGAGAAAAACGCGATTGAAAGTTTTAGTACACAGTACTTAAAAAATTAATTTAAACAGAATCTATTTAAATCAAATCGGTTTTTTCCTTTTCGCATGGCCTACTACGATCCAATTTGTTTCAAATATATTTTTTTTGTTTTAGCTATTCTTTTTAAATATTAAATAAATAAAGATTCGATTGGAATAAATGTTATTTCCTTACAATATACACTGCAAATCCAAGTGTACTACATCGATAGAATATTTCATGAATCGAAAATAAAATGAAATACTCAGTTTAGTTTTCTACCTCAATGATTTTGAACCATAATTCGTCATTCCCTGGCCTTTTGAAATTATATTAATCAAAGTACATATCTCGTCTACGTATATGGAATTGAACCTACAACCTACCTACCTATAGTTACGCACGCTGCCCCTACGCTCTCGAGTGTTTGTAGCAGCTTAGTTGCAGATATGGAATAAAAGACGAAATTCCTATAATTTTTTATTTCATCATATAAGCTATATCAATTAGTCAATATCATTGTGATAATCAGAGAGCTTTATCGAATATCATGCTATAGATTTTCCAAACGCAACCTACACATATATATATATATATATATATATATATATATATATAGTGTGTGTGTGTGTGTGTGTGTGTGTGTAGGTTAGGTTTATTATATAATTATATACATGATTCCTCTCTACCCCCTTCGATGTATAATGCAATATATACACACCATTGATTCAATCAAATAAGAAAATGTTTGACTCCACGAAAATGCTGTTAAATTTAAAAGGAAAGAAAAAAAAACGTAAATAGATACATTTAGTGGATTTAAGTAAATAGTTTTTTGAGCAGATCAAGCCGAATCACAAATTTATTAGGAATTAATAAAATATTTAGTTGTTAGTCGATATTAAATGGATCTTGATTTGAATAAATAAATATTTTTAAAGTAAACAATTCCAATAGTGGAATGCAATAGGAAAAAAATGATTGCACGAAAAATCTAGTTAATTCAAATTTCAAAAATCACATAGACGCATCTAGTCAATATCAATAGAATTTTTCTGTCAGTGCTGCTACGTAAATCTTTGGGCTACCTGCTCTCACTAAATCGTCTGTAACTTGGTCAATTTTCAATATTGCAACTTAACATTTTCCATATGTTCTTGAATATGTACACTTTGAGAAAATGCAAGAAAAATCGCCTCAATAATAAACATAATAAAATAAAGAAATAAAAAAGAATTTTCGTTTGGTTGCAGCGATGCTAATTCCGATACTATCGACATTTCATATTTTTTCTTATAATTATATATCCATTTCGCAAGTATTAGAACGGATAGATATTCCTGACGATGCTGAAGTTTGCATCGTTGGAACGCAACAAAAACTAACTTTTTTATTTTCTCATTTCCATTATGATCGAAAATCTTGTTTGCTACATAGTTCGGTTTTAAATCTCTAAGGATCCTGAACAACGTTTGAGTAATGTTAGAGGGCGAAACACGCCAAAACAATTGGGTTACGAAAATTTTTTTGCGTTCCAAAGATGAAGACTTCATTATCATTGTTCCTAGCCTTTTTCCCCTTTCAACAATTATCGTAAATCTAATATTGTATTTATTTCAAATACATACAGTGATTAAAAAAAGTATTTGTAGATCACAGACGAAACTTTTGTTGATATGGCTTTATTTGTTTGTTTATGTTTTTCCAAGATTTCCGTAAACAGACACCATGTATATTTAGGATAAGCCATCGAACACAGAAACGTAATAAAGCATTTCTTTTCGTAGGATAATTTGAAGAAGACGCCGTCTAAAAATACTTTTTTTACCCACTGTATGCTATACCGGCCAAAATAGAATATAGAACTTTCCATTTATTTCGTATGATTGTTGCGTACTTTATTTCGTCCCGTACTGTAAATATGACGTGTGCGTGTGTATGCCACAGAACAAATGAATGCTTTTATTCGGGAATCTTTTTGCATGCATGTGTAACAATTTTTCAATTTTCCCCATCCGCGCTCTCGTTCAAATACGACCCAACACTTTCGCAAAAATGTTATTTCCCACAGCTTGAGTTATTTCTCTTTCCTATGTACGTTCAAACATTGACGAGAGAAAAATATCGTGTTTGAAGAATTCCTCGTTAAAGCACAGTTGTGCAATTTTGCAAACAAAAAATGTTGAAATTTGTCGTGCAAACATCTCGTCTAACGCTGTTTTTCAACGTTTCCCTTCGCAGCATCACACTCTGTATCCGTGATGCTCTGTATTTTTTTTCCCCGCCTACCGATATGGGAGAATCGCGCGAAATGGTTGGTATGGAATGACGATTTTTGCACGAGCCGTGCACCCACTCGGTGCAAATATTAACTCTTGCCATAGCGCAGGGAAATACCTTCCTCCCAAAAAAAAACTCCTCAGAATTCACAGGCCACCGGACCGCAGTGCAGTGACATGAATTTTTTTACTACTCCGCTCTAATATTGAGCCGCAATAAATTAACTTTTTACCCCCGTTGTTTTTTTCATTCGTTTTTTGTTATACTAAATAATAGCGAAAAACGAAGGAGAAAAAAAACGGTCGGAATCCATGCTGCGTGTGTTTTCCAAAGGTTCTTTAAAATGCGGCTTAACCGATGCTGTAATAAGCTGCTGTACCGACGTTAACATTTACGTTCTCGCTCCCTGGTTAGCCTCATCGCGCGGTGCAATAAAAATCGTAGCATACCGCGACCACCGTAACCAAGATGAATATGCCTTAAATATATACGTGCATGTTGAGTCTACACACACACACCACACACACACACACACGCACACGCGCGCGCGCGCGCACACAAGCATATATATATATATATATATATATATATATATATATATATATATATTTGCACGCGGCGTGATGCAATTTCCAGCTAAACAGGGAGAGTGCAAAGAAAATTCGCTTTTCCATAATTCATTTATTTCCGTGATACTTATTGCGCACTTTGAGCTATGCTTTTCCGGCATTATGGTATATCGGAGCGCGCACCGTTACAGCCTATTCTCCGTAGAGTCGTTCGAATCACGCATTTTAAATAGAGCAATTCAAGCCCCTTTGTTCAGCGAACCAGGCGAGAAGGTTGAACCCGTTGAACACGTACTAGTAATTCCTTTTTTTGTAGTATGGCAATAAAAAAATTGTCGTTTCGTTTCGCATTTTACAAGACTTCCGTATATTGTAGCACTGTATCACCATTGTGAGGAAAAGGTAGAGAAATAAAAAATGAGAGTGATTAATCCGCATCGACAACGCTACTGTTTTATTAGCTAATCGGGCAGACCTTGATTCGCCAATGCGACATTTATCATCGAGAGATATAAGAGATCGGGAGATAGCAGGCTTGAACCGAAGCGATTTGTAGTCATGAATAAATTCAATTGGGAAAAAAAATGCGTGGCTTTTTCCAGCGATTAGTGGAAATTTATAATGTTGGCGCCTGCGTCGTTGAAATGCAACGAATTAATTTTTTTTGATTGGTCAAATTTGTTTTGTCCGATCCAGGCTGTGACAATGATTCAACCGCTTTCGCGCATTCTTATTGGGGATTTACGATCGCAATTTGCAGAAAAAAGGCTTTGGTTAATGATAAAAATGAAGAAATGAAAAATGAACACTAAAATCGTTGTGTTTCAAGAATGCAAACTTCAACGCCATGGAAAATTTACCTCACGACTGGCAGCTTTCCTTGACGGACGTCGTGAATGTCGGGCGCATGATGCAGCGGCCACAAATATTGATCAGGATGATTAATTATCTCTATTTCCATTAACCCGTTGCGGTCACTCGGGGTCGACTGGACCCCAGGCCAGCTTCATGGTCATTTTATGCTAGAAAAGACTTCAAAATCGAACTCGTTGAGCCATCTATTGTTGTTTGAACCTTATACATTAAGTTTCAACACTTTTTGAAGGTCTATATGTCGTTAGTTGACCTGGAGACTTCGATTCGTGCGGACGTGTTTTCTCGTGGGGTCTAGTAGACCCCGTGTGACCTTACAGTGGCAAAAATGTTGAATCAGTTGTCAAAGAAAAGGTTAAATTGCCGCATAACAAAAAGGTGCGAACTTTGCCAGCGAAAAAAAGATGGGAAAACAAAAATACAGTGCCCTTCCTGCGAACGACCTATGTGTGACGAGCATAGATTGTATTTGTGCGTCGATTGTGGAGGCCACGATTAAAAAAAACAAAATTCTTCAAAAGTTTTATCAAAATTTATAAAGTATACGATTTATGCATTAAAAATACCATTTTTCAACATTATTTTGTCCATTTAAACGTACCACTTCCATTTTTCGACATCGACCAAAAGTCTTGAGTTCAAACTTCAAAATAAATATACTTTTTTCAAAGTCCATAAAAGCTCTACTTTTTTCTCAAAAATATAATATCTCAAGAGTGAAACGGCGTAAGAGTTTTTACCATATGGCAAAAATTAAAATTTTCGCGAATTTTTTTGTAAAAAAAGTCAGATATTGTAAACAAATTTTTCTTATCGTGTTCCGACTACTTTAAAATCTTAAATAGAAGACAACTACTATGAGATTATATATAAAACATGTTAAATTGAAGTTTTTTGAAAAAGAACGCAGATGGGTTCGGTTTTTGTGAGTGGGATTCGCTGGACCCCATGTGACCGACATGTTATTATTTGGAGGTGTGACCTCAATGGGTAAAAAGTTGATTCACAATGGTTTTTTTTTCACTTTTTTTTTACGAACGACGTCGATCTCTGACCATGACACTAGGGGAACTAACACTAAACACTTTCAATCGAAATTTGCTTTTTTTAGATTTGCTCAGAAAATGTCGATTCTGTTACGCCGAAATGATACTGTAATGTTTTCATTTTAATCTACGTTTCTACTTGATATTTGCCTTAATGAACCTACTTTGATAAGGATATAAAATATAAGTGTTTATTACGTAAAAATGAGCAATAAAAGTGAAATTTTCGAAAAATGTTATAATAACCTAGAATTGGTTCCACTAGTGTATGCATGAAAACCTACATATCATGAGAATATAACGGCAAGAATGTTATGGGTCCGCAATTATTTCATTTACACCGCGGCGCGATCCACCTGATGGGCAGAACTGACGTAAATTTATATCCGAGTTATAGAGGGAACAGGGATAGCGCATCGCCCCCTTGGGGTAACCTTTCTGTGTGTTGTATGCAGGCGATCCCGTATTTACACGTATTTCATGTATGTGAATATATATCTAATCATTGTATATCATATATCATGTATGTGAATATATATCTATGTATGAGAGTTCTAATAAACTGGCATAATCGGTAAGGCATTTTTGTTTCGTATTTTCCATGTGGCAGTACTTAATGATCCTTAAGGCGTTCAATCAACGTGAGAATTTTTCAAAAATAGAATATATAACAAAAAAAGTTAATACAATAGACGAAAAGAAGGTTACATCGCAGGCACCTTCGATTTTCTTTCGCGGTTGCCTACACCTTTGATTTCCTCTGGTTCGGTTAGCAAGTACGTCTGACGTTACAATGATACTTAAAGCGTAACGTGGAAGTGTGTATATGTGCATGTATATACAAAGATTGTTCTGAATACATTCGAGCTGAAGGGCTGTTTCATAGTAGCAAATTGGATAATGAAGTTTGCTTTGTTGCATGGCACGATTTTTTTCTCAATCGTTTACATTTTTTTGCCTGATCTTGGCTACCAAAGTCACTGTTTTCACACGTGATTCTGTCACATGGCAAAAGCAAATAAAAAAATCGTATTTATATTGGAGATCTACGAGGGTAATATAGAAAAATAATTGAATAGCAATAAAAATCAATGAATGAAAATACAAACCATTTTTCGTTGTGATCCAATGATCACAACTTCACTGATATCCAATTGGCTCCATATTCAACGTTATCTAATTCGACTGTCTTTAAATTTTTCCATATTTGTAAGCATATTTGTTCAAAGGGTTCGGGCAACGACGGTCCTGTAAGACGCTCACATTTTTTTGCCTCTTTTAGGCTACCCAAAATCATCGCAATTCTTTTCGTACCCGTATCAGGGATCCACGACGGTCATTTAAAAAATTAATAATTATAAAAATATGGGATTGAAAAATTACAAGAGCATTTTAGTTGTGTTCCAACGTTGCAAAACTTAATGGTATCGATTTGACCCCAATTTCGATGTTATTGAACTCGAATGTCTCTAAACCTTCCGATAATTGTGAGCATATTTATGCAAAGATTCGAGGAAGTCGTGTAACCAAAATCAACAATAAAAAAAAAATTTAACGCCGTTATTAAAATAACCAGATGTGGATTTTACATGAATATAACGGGTTCAAAATATCTTCTTCCCATTATTAGTGCGGTTTTTCGCGGCTCTCTTTCTCTTTCTCATTTTGCTTCTCCTTTCCTCTAGATTGCGTGAAATACGCGAACTCGTTCTCACACGATAGCCTATGCGATGTTGGGTATCTAGGATTATTCCGCGCCGCTCTTGAGAATCAAGTTACCGCGATAGTAACCTCGTGTATGTGCGCGTGCGTGTATGTACGTTGTTGCGGAAGAGAGGAAGGCAGAGAGGGAGAGGGAACGGGTGAGAGAAAAAAAAGGAGGAGTGAGGGAGAGAAAAAGACACGCAAGGGTTGAAAAAACTGCAAATTCTCTAAGCACCCCTCTCATGGTATGCTCGCTAAGCGCGTGCTTACATAGTCCACGTGTTTCAAGAGGCACGCATATACATTCGGCTTTCGTGTCGTTCAGAGTTGAACAGGCGCACTTCTAGATTTCCTCCCTAAGTATGCCGTGACTTTTTACTTCTCCGAGCATGCAGGGGAATCCGGTTGCCATCCGTAGTATATGCACTCGCTGGAACATGATATGCATTTTGGGGAGATATTCTCATTGAGCACACGTTCTCATGATGGCAATACGTGACAATGAACGGTTCGAACGGTGGAGAAAAAAAGCGTCCTTTTTTTCGTTTATTTATCCATTCCGGCCTGTACGCAACAGAGTACTTTGCGAAGTTGTGCTGAAGAAAGCGATGTTGCAGTTTGCATCGGAACGAAAATTGATTATTTTTTATCTTTAAAAAAATGCCCTTTTCAGGCTGTCACGATGAAAATCACACAAACGTTTTTACGTATTCTTGTTAGAGATTTTCACGACCTCAATTTGCAAAAAGGCTTCAGATAACGATTAAAATATTTTGAAAAAATGAAAAAAAAAAAAAAGAACCAGATCAATCGTTTCATTCTAACGATGCAGAATTCAATGTCATAGAAAAAGGTTATTGAAACTCATGTATATGGTGGAGCATTGAAAACTATTAAATGTGTTTTTTTCGATGGAAAAATCGATTTTGAGGGGTGACTTACCCCTGAATGTAAAGTCTCTCAAGGGCTGAATTTGCAATTTCATCCGCAAGCAGTCCATCGGTTTCAGTGAAGCGAAACGAAAATTCCTCTAATGCAAAACCTAAAACCTTCCTAAATGCAAAAATGTAGAAATCCATTGCGGGAACATTAAGGGAAAAAAACGTTTTTCTTCCTACAAAAGAGTACGATTTTAATCGTACTTTTTTTATAGGAAGTAAAAGTAATAAGTGCCCTCAAAAAATAGCCAAAAGAGGTAATTTCGGTTATTTTTTGAGGGCACTTTCCGAGAAAACTAATCGAGATATCGGCATAAACCATGCGGCATTCGCTAAGTCTACCAAAATCCTTTGGGACCCCCCCCCCCCCCCCCCGCCGCAAGTGTGTCTCCGTGCCGAAAATAGAACCACGGCACGGCTGTTCAAATTTTCAGGACTTTGGCTGTTTTAAAAAAGTTGTCAAAAGGGTCGAAAAGAAATTTTTTTCCCACTCGTACACTGTCAAGTTTGTCTTAATTCAAACTTTGCTGATATGGTACATCAAATGCTATTTCTTCACAGGTCCACGTGCAAAAATAATAATCATGATGATTATGATGATAAAATTAATAATAATATTGATAATTCCAGCAATAATAATAGCACAAATCACCACGACAATAATACTGATATCAAGTAATAATAATGATGATGTTGAAGTTTGCATCTTTGAAACGCAACGAAATTCTTTGCTCCTTATCTCAATTTTATTTTTTTACATGACTTTTTTTCTTCAAATCTCCCATTCACATTCGATGGAAAACCTCTGAATCATCCTCGTATACTATTGGGAGTACAACTTTGCAGTGACCGTTTTTTTCAAAAGTTTAAGGCTTTATTATAAAAAAGTGGCTACATATTTTTTAACCAAAGTACTGCCCGTCGCTAGCTACGACCTCGGCCCATCTTTCAGGTAGCATTCGAATCCCGCGTCGATAAAAGTCTTGGTCCTTGGAGGCAATCCAGGAATCGACCCAATTTTTGACTTCTTCGTAAGTACCGAAGTGCTGGTCAGCCAAATCGTGTGCCATTGATCGGAACAAGTGATAGTCGGAAGGGGCAATGTCTGGAGAGTACGTCGGGTGGGATAAAACCTCCCATTTCAGCGTTTCCAAGTACTTTTTCACGACATTTGCAACATGGGCTCGGGCATTGTCATGCGGCAGTATCACCTTGTCATGTCTTTCGTTGAATTGTGGCCGTTTCTCTTTGAGTGCCTTACTCAAGCGCATCAACTGACGTCGGTAGAGTTCCCCTGTGATGGTTTCGGATGGTTTGAGCAGCTCATAGTACACAACGCCCAGCTGGTCCCACCAGATACACAGCATCACTTTGGATCCGTGAATATTCGGTTTGGGCGTCGATGACGGAATATGACCAGGCAGTCCCCATGATTTTCGGCGTTTAGGATTATCGTAGTAAACCCACTTTTCATCTCCAGTCACAATCCGGTGCAAAAATCCCTTCCTTTGTTGTCTTTGGAGCAGTTCCCGCAAATGCTGAGAATTCGGCTCGTAGGTTGCCATGTTTGAGTGCCAATAACTTTATAATGCATACGCGTATCCGTTAGCTTTTTTAAATTGTTTATATTGGCAGAGCCTCTAGTTTAAAATGCCACTTTTTTTATTGAGCTAGGGCCACTACTTCGGCCGCAGTGGCTCTCTAAGTAAAACGGTCATTGCAAAGTTGTACTCCTAATAAATCCGCCAAAACAAAAATTGGAAACTTCAAAGGAGTTCATCGCATTTTGACAATGTAACTTCAACATCATTAACCCTAGATTGACACCCGGATGAATTTTTAGTGAACTGTTCATTATTCAAAAATAAAAATGTTCAATAATTGATTTCAACGATTGAATTTAATATTTTCCGAACTTTAAGTATGCAGAACTATTAAGAAATGTTTAAAGTCTATTCCTGATTTTTTTCAATGAAAACCGACCAAACGGTTGTTAATAGCAGGTGTCTCAAAATGACTTGACATTTTTATTTATTGATGAAACGTATTATTTATTTGAAAAGTACGAATACTTTTATTTTAATATAAGGTCCAAACATGGAGGTTATGTGTAGAACACAACATCCGATAAATGGCCGCCCCGTCCCTGCTTGCAAACGTTCACCGTTTTCACAAAATGTTCAATAACATTTTGCCATAATTGCGGACTAATTTCACTAACGGTGCGTCCAATTGCTTCCTCGAGCTTTGAAATGGTCTGTGGATCATTGGCATACACTTTTCCTTTCAGCAGACTTCCAGAAAATCTCGGTGGCCAATTCACATCGACGCGGCGCGAGATGACACGACCATGACAATTCATGTGCAATAACGATGCAGTAACAATGCAGCAAATAACAATTTCTATTGTGCAATTCTCTATGACTAAACCTCAATACTTATTGATGCCAGTTGTCAAAGATTAGTACTGTATGTTCGCACCAAAAAAAAGTGGCGCGCAATTAAAAATGTCATGTCATTTTGAGACACCCTTTACTATATCCGGGTCAAATTGACCCAGTGTGTCAAAGTCGTGGCCAAATATCAGGGCTTCAACGAACGGTTGATAATGTCAATTCAAAGTCACAGTTAATTTTTTTTGTATCAATCTTCTTCACAAAATCAATAACGCATCACGGTATTGAAAATGATTGCGGGTTTGCACTAGGGCATGCTCGCTTCAGTCCTTCAGATAACCGGTGCCCGTGATTGTCGCATTCCTGCTGACCATCACGAACACACAGATCGGCTTTTCCTTCGTACACGCGTCGGCCCGCACATCCACGCTTTACATATCTCTCGCGAACTTTTATTTTCCATCGTTTCCCAATGCAATTTCGACGCGGAGCTCATCGTTCCGGTATTGTGGCCAAGCCACACGACTTCCGCCAACTTTATGACCAAACAATGCTCACACTTTATTCCCGATACTCGATCTCGTATAGCGGCCCTTTGCTCGTGGTGAATTGTATATACTGTGCAAACGCATGACGTACATTCAATATCCTTGACCATCGATGCTGGCAACGAGGTCAACCGTGAGGTATTGCTTTGCACCCATTTTGTTGTCCTACAAATAAACTTGCAAGAAATCTTATGCTACTACGTTAGTTTTTCAAGTACCGGGAAGGGAATGAAACTTGGTTCTTATCATTATGATATTTACGCGGCGTTTACTTATTTTCATAGACAGAAATAAATTTAAAAAAATATGTTTTCAAATTCCTTCTTTTTTATTGTTGAAAAAAGAAACTTTTGACAGATTCCAGTTGTTGATGGCAAATGAGGATGATAAAAAAAAAACTTGAGTGATTTTTGTAGCTAAGATCCGTCGGAGAAAATTTGGACAGTGAAAAAAAAATCATTTTCTTCGCATCTCGCTAATGCAACTGTCGATATAATCGGAAAAAATTTAGTTTTTTTTTTTGGGAAATCTACTGTGCAAAAATTTACCAACAGGGAACGCAAATTTTTTTAACGCAATTTTCAAGGAGCAATACCTGTCTGAGATTTCCAGGAACGTGCGAAGAAAAAGTTTGATGGAATTTGCTTAAGGTTCGTAAAGCACGTTCCGCAAGGAGAAGGTTGAGTACGAAGGGCCATGTAATCAAAGTCGCAGGGCTCGAATGTCACATAGAAAGCTAAAATGGTCCAGATCTCGAGTGCAGACACGTATTTTTATATTTTTTTTTATTTATTCTTTTCGCTTCTATGCCAGCGGCATCGTTCTGATTTCCCCTTCGACGGAACTTTCGGATGAAAATAAGTTTTTTTTCTTCTTACCCTCCAGTAGCTCTCGAATCCTCGTAGGATAGTTTCCGACTTGATACAATTTCTATAGAAATCAAATTGAAATCACCGTGTGCACGAGTGCCATTTCCACAGTACCGTTTCCGGGCAAAATTTATGGACCAGACTTCCGTCGCACAGTACGAGAAGAAAGGGGGGGAAAAAAAAGGAAAAACACCAATCACGAGTCGATACTGGCGAGAGGGCTCATTGAACTTTCCCTTCGCTTTCAATGATACCCATAGCGATCGTTTTC
This sequence comes from Ophion obscuratus, assembly GCA_964007375.1. Lineage (NCBI taxonomy): Eukaryota > Metazoa > Arthropoda > Insecta > Hymenoptera > Ichneumonidae > Ophion > Ophion obscuratus. Next base: position 40,229,220 of record OZ023316.1, on the reverse strand, counting down.
TACGTGCACTATATATATTTCGATCTCCGCGTAGTTTCTGTCTTCGGATACATTGACTGGCACCTGTGTAGGTGCGTAAACGAGGAAACGATACACCTATACTCACATTTCTCTGCGTTCCCATTTTCCAGCGCATCCGTTTTTTTTCTCCAAAAATACCCCGCGTTCCTGGAACGAGTTAGATTTTACCTTTTTGACGAATACAATTTTCGTGTAATATCTTTTTCCACGAGGATGTTCATTCTCGATCCTCTGTTCGCAATTATTTTCATTCCCGGATAAAAAGGTTCCGTCGAATGGGATTTTCACAAAAATTGCAACGAAGAAGCTTTCAGCGGCGAAGTTTATTTTAAAAAATTGGATCCATTGCGCCGGGTAAGAAAATATAAATAGAAATAAAAAGCGTATCGTACAAGTTAAGGGGCTATACTAGTGTAACACTTTACAAAACAAAACAATTTGTTTTGCCTTTTTCGAGAGTTTATACTTTCAAGAATATCATTATCATTTATTTCATTCATATCAATATCATTTTATCTCGTAAAAATCGGTAGTTAAATCTTGAAACTAGTTTTTCTCGAGATGAGATTTTCCAAATTTGCTGACATTGTAACTCAAACAGCAATTATCCGATTGACTTAAAATTTTTACTGGGTACTCTTCAATATATTTACTCTACAATGACGTTGGATATTTGTGATTGGATGAAAATTGACGATTTGGCATTGAAAAAACGACCGTTTTATAGGCAAGAAAACAGACTTTTTTCATAACTACGCCGTTTTGGTAGATTTTGATATTTTTCGAAAATCCTACGTCTTTGTACAGGAAATACCTTCCAGTTAAACGACATTTTCTCTTTTTTCGGTTTCAGTTACTTAATCGGCTGGAATCATGTCAGCAGTGGAGGAACTTTTTTTTGCGCCTCCGAAGGCAGCACATAAAGCGCTCCGATCTCAATATTTTTCCATGAAAAAGTTATGTAATATAGGTCAAGTATAGCCAAATATATTCTTAATTTTCCGAAAGATTTAATTGAGGACTTTGATTCCAAAAAATTCCCGAAAATCACCCAAATTTGCAACGTTCACACTGGTATAGCCCTTTAATTTAGAAAAATACGTATATGTACACACACACGTGGATAAAGAGGCAGTGTGTGTATATCTAACAAGCCGGAAATGAAAGAGCTATATCGAATAATGAAACCAACAGAAAACATTCGTATCAGATATCGCAGCCTTGGCACTGTTATGTGCATTTCGTACAGCAACAAACTACTCAATTTCACGCAAATTTACGATTTCCTCACGATACATTTTGCTCCGAATTTTCGTAGGTTTCACATATCTATCCCGGTTGTCCATACATTCTCGAATGTTTTTTTTGCGCGTTCATACGAGATCATTCCCACATACGTCTAGTGGTTTTTTAATATCAAAGTGTACCACGCATTTCATTTGCGGAAATATATAAAGCGTGGCGTTGATCTAAAAGTCGTAAAATACTTTGAGAATTAAGTATAATTAATTAAATGAAAAATTAAACAAAGAATTTCGTGAAAGAATCTCAAGATGGTATTGAAATTTGCATCGCTGGAATGCAACGAAAATTCTTTTTTATATTTTTATTTCCTCATTTTCATCATCCCGCAACATTTTTTTTCTGTATTAGACAAACGATTTCAAAAAAGCAATTGAACAAATTTTTCAGGATCGTTCGTGACTAAGATACGCTAAAAAAATGTGGGCAATTAAAAGAGAAAAATGTTCGTTGAGTTCCAACGATGCAATCTTCAATCCTATGTCTCAATGACGTTGAGGTTTGCATCGTTCGAATGCAACGATTTTTCTGTTAATTTTTCATTCGTTTATTTTTATACTTATACAAAGCCTTATTTTTCTGCCAATTGAGTTCGTAAATTTCTAATAGGAATAATAGGAATCGTAAAAATATTTGTATTTATCACAGCCAGAAAAATTGGCGAATTGAAAAGAATTTATTTTTGTTGCATTCCAACTATGCAAATTTTAGCATCATGAATTAGGAGCCTTGTACGTAGTGGCGTCCCATCTTTTTTTTTCATCTCCAAATAGCTATTGCCATACGCCACCAAAAGATCGACATCGAATTTGTTATTGAAAGGCCAACTGCAAGTAGTCGATAACGTGACGAGTTGAGTGAGTGGGTCACTGGGTCGTAGGTCAGGCTGCACAGGCGAACAAAAAATGCGATTACTATCCACTCCAGTAGGTATTTGGAATATGACGTTGAAGTTTGCATCATTGGAATGCAACGAAAATTCTTTTTTTTCTTAATGTTGTAACTTGCATTACTATCTAAATCCTTTCCTTCCAAGTTTACATTATGAAACCCTCACAAGGATCTATAAAAATGTTCCATTGCTTTTGGTACCCGGAACGTGCTGGAAAAAAATTGAGCAATACAAAAAAAAAAAATTCGCTCTCTTCTCAATTTCCCTTACCATCCAACATTTTCTGCACATTTAGACTGCCTATCTTTAATCACGTTCTCAAAAAAAACTTTTCACCAATTTTTCGACCCTAAAAGTACATAAAAACGTAGAGCAATAAAAAAAAGTTACTTTTCATTCTATTCCAACGATGCGCACTTCGATATCGTATAATCTCTGACGAGCAATCTTCATGATTCCTCGTCCCAATCGCCAATTTGATGCTCTCTCTCGAAATTGGCAACTCTCCTGAATCGCTATTTACACGAGATGTTTTTTTTTCTTCATTTTTTTCGCGTCCTCCACAGACGAAAACTTCGCAAATGGGTCAGATTCGGTCTTATATAATGAAGCAATGGTAATAACGTCGGAGCTAACAGTGGAAACAGATGGAAAGAGGAAGTGCGGGGTGGGGGTAAAGTTTAAGTCTCTTATTGAGAATGAAGGGGCAGGGAGGGGTTTGCGAACGACCGAAATTCTCTCTGAAACACATAGCTCCGATAAGAGAAAGAGAAGCAGCGAAAGGGCGAAAGGGTGAGAGAGAGAGAGGGAGATCAGGATCCTGTAGTTGCTCCCCTTCATTCGATATTTGGAGTCCTGAACAGTCGCCGGAAACTAGCGCACACTGCAAGTTCGGCTATTTATCCCCTGTCACGCGCGTTATCCGCAGGCTTTCTGCGTTCTTTGCAACGACGAATACGACCGCCGCGTACTTCCTCCTTGAGTTTCCCCAATGCCACTCCCTTGCAACGTTGTATATCAGATTGCGGAGTAGCCAAGTATACGTATATATGCTAGGATATATATACATACATACACACAATCATATATATATATATATATATATATATATATATATATATATATGGATTATTTACATATGTATATATAGGAACAAATTCCTTTGGTATTCGCACTGTTGCAGGAGAACTTGCCGAGTCTTTGCCAATCGGTTGAGTAATACTCTGCTCTCTCACTCCCTATCTTTTCCTTGCGCTCCCTCGCCCCCTCTCTTCCATTCCAATGGTGGGGGAGCAACGTTTATACTCCTAGACTTTGGTATAAGGTTTCTCAGAGGACCGAAGATTGGAAGGGAAGCGAGAAGACCTCGGGCTGTAGACAAATTTCTCTCGAATTTGGCAGGATTCGTACTGTCGCGAATCTTGGTCACACATACACCCATTTTTATCGATAAGTCTTTGCACGCGTAGTGTCTGAAAATATACACGTACGTATGAGATTGAATGTGTATGGTTGTTTCACTTGCGAGGTTTATTCGACGCAGTATTTCTATCAGCACGCGAATTCAATACTCAAAGGACCGAGATTGGTATTACAAGAAGAAATAAGAGCATAATGAAGGAGAAGCAATACGATAGCATGTATGAGTCATGTTAGACAGACCAGATGGAATTTGAGAAAGATCGTGGAGTATCTTGTTGTAAGGGGGAGGACAAAATTTACCGTCGCTCGCCAAGTCAAAACCACAAGAATATTGCAAACGTGAGGAATATATTTGCTTGTTTGTTCTCGCTTTCTTTTGTCGATCTCCGTTTTTTTACGAGTTTTATGCGCAACTTTTCCAAGCGACGTTAAGGCTACGTTGTTCTTTTTTTCTCTGACAAACAACGAGAGAAATTGTTCTCCTATGTAGGAGAGAGAAAGAGAGAGACGCGTTCCGTGCTTTTCTTCCTCCCCGTGTTCCACACAGGGTGGTGTTTTTATTATTTCGTTTGAACTCGGAAAATTGCCGAATTCTCGCTTGGATCTTGGTGAGAAGTAGTAGGTGGAACTCGGGCGGAGAGGTGAAGGGCAAGTGCACCAATTTTACTATCACTGTATATACAAAAGAAGAGAAAAGGCAAAGGGAGTGAGTGAGAGACAGAGAGAGAGAGAGAGAGAGAAAGAGGGACGTGGTCGGGAGCCGGGGAAAAAGGCGAAAGACGTGGTGATTTGGTGGTGGTGCGAGCGGCAGGTCCGTATCACGCCGAGAGGGTCGTCGTTGGTCGCCGTCGACGGCACACCGACGACCATAAACTTGCTTGGAACAATCACGGTAATGGATGCCTTCTGGGAAAAGTTATGGCCGCGGCGTCGTAATAATCGGTCCTCCACCTCCTCCGTCTTCTTCTTTTTCCTTGCCTCTCTCTTTTGCTCCCTCCTTTCCTGCAACATTTGGCAAAAAACTTTTAGTGAGATCGTCAAGGTAGGAACCGAGGGAAACGAGAGATCGAGAGGAAAAAACTCAGGCCGCGAGTGGGGAGCGCATTCCGTGGATGAAAGCACATCGCGCTGCATTCACACACACAAGGATATTTTGAACCAGTTATAGCTGGTGTGTATAACCTGTGTAGTGTACACCATCAACACATTTAGCTATTCTGATAAAGGTCCTTAAATTTGAAGAAAAAAAAAAAAAAAATCCTTAATTTGGCACCAGAAAGGTCCCTAAAAACATAAATATGCCTACATTTATCTAAATGAATTTGGAGATATTGAATTATATTGCACGTCTCGTTCTCGATGATAGTCAATGTAGTCATGTTTATCATGCTCACTTCACAACGTTTAGCGGCTAGTAACGCGTTTTTTTGTGTATGTTAGTAACCCTATGCCACACCGATCGTATGGTGCCATGTCTATCGACTCCATATTGTTTCGTTGTGCCGAAGCTTCAACACGTTTTTTCTGCATAGTTACGAAAAAACATTTCTATAACTCGATAAAAAAAAGATTATGCCGGATCATAAAAAGAAAAGAAAACGATCAAGATCTGAGGAAAATCACAAACGGAGAGAAGACGCAAAAATCAAGAAACTCCAAGATCAGATGGATAGTCTGTCTAAAATGAAAGAAAAACTGATCCACGGTCCAAACGATCATCAGGAATCAGAGCACATTGTCGTTACTGAGAAACCTGGTAAGAAAAACTCTACACGAGTTGTTTCTCAAGAGAAATTGTGCTTCTCTCAATTACTCAATTATTTCACACGAATATTGAGTGTCAGATTCCACACGAATCTGACAAAATCCATACGATTCACCCAGGGTAAAATGGTAATGTTCAATAAGAACATAAAATTAATACCATTTACGCAACAAGCGTTACCCACTGATTCACCCATGGTAAAATGGTAATGTTCAATAAGAACAAAAAATTAATAGGGGAGACCGGGGCAAAATGGTATAGCGGGGCATAAAGGGACCGGGGCAAAATGGGACCGGGGCAAAACGGGTTTGGGGCAAAATGGAATAGTGAAAATCAATACTGCTGGAAAATACGGATCGGGGCAAAATGGGACAGTGGAATAATTCGATGCAGAAACGAAAGAAATGCAGGGGTAAAAAACGAGGGGTAATAAATGAGTGAAAACAGGTTTTATTGAATGTTACACGATATTTGGGTCTCACTCTACTTACGATACTATAATTTAACGGTGGCAATGTTTAATTTTTATTGCTTGTTTAACTAACCTAATCTTTATCGGCACAATTGTCGCAAACGTACTCGATTAAGTTATCGTCAGCATGGGCACATGAATAGTGGGCCCATTTCTCGCATGAATTACAACGAATCCAGGATTCCTTGGATTTCGAATATAAGCCCCCGCAGAAAAGGCTCCCCATGAAATCTACGGATATGTGTCGACAAATATATCGGTCAGTCCGTATTATCTGCGTATATGTGGACTGAAACGAACCACAAGCACCATTTAGATTAGATTATGTTTCAACAGCTCTTTCATAGAGCCGAAGCATGAATTTTCCTGTCATCCCATTTTGCCCCAAATTCAGCGGGCTGCGACACTTCATTTTTGTGTGTCCCATTTTGCCCCAATTTGATATTCCACTCCTCTCTGTCCCATTTTGCCCCAAATCAAGCACCAAGAAACTTCATTTTTTGCTATCCCATTATGCCCCGATCCCATTATGCCCCAGTGCCGTCTTGCCCCGGTACCGTTTTGCCCCGCTATACCATTTTGCCCCGGTCTCCCCTACCATTTACGCAACAAGCGTTACCCACTGCCACTTCCGCTCCCGATCCCAGTTGCCACTATTTTCTCACTATTACAGATAATAGCGAAAATAAGGGAAATGAATCGACGCCACACGTAGATGAACGACTCATCGAAGAAAACTCAGAGGAATTGATATTGAGAGATAGTGTACTGAAGATACTCGGTGCGGATCTGAACGAATCAAAATTCAAAGAGGTCAAATATCATACAGAATTATCAAACACTTGGTTCAAATAAATAAGAACCTTAAACCTAGAGTAGATGCGATGATTTCGGATGAATGGCTCTACGGTAATAACCTAAAAGACAAAGTTAAGGACGCCAGAGAAATCGAAAAAGCCTGCGCGGAAATTAAAGACAAGAACGTACAAAAAACCTTCGGCCATTCAGAAAACCAGGAAAATCAACATTTCCACCTGCGCATTATCGACAGGTGGGTCAAGTAAAAAAAAGACGAATATTCAAACCGAAAAAGAAGCCCTTCCAGAATACAACGAATTCATTCAGGACCCACTCTCAGATGACGAACCGATCATCATCCAAGAAATAGATAAGGTAGATCAAATCGCTGGACGTCTACGACTTTTCATCAATAAATGGAAAAGAATTACTTCGGATAAGTATATCTTGAGCTATTTGGAAGGCTATCGCATTCAATGAAATCCAAATAAAAAAATTTCACCGAATGAAAGATTTCGAACCCGAATGGAAACAAACCAACTTCAATTGGAAATAAAAAAACTTCAAAAGAAAGGTGCAATTGAAGAATGTAGCTATACCGAAGGTCAATTCTTGTCTTCCTACTTCTTGGTGCCGAAACCAGACGGCTCGTACCGATTCATTTTCAATTTGAAAGAATTAAATAAGTTCATCACACCACCACATTTCAAATTAGAAGATACGCGATCAGTACTAAATTTATTTTGGCACATTTCGGCTACGAAAAGCACTCATACGTTTTTTATGATCTTTGGTGGATCCCAACTTTAGGGAAACTCGTTCAAGCTGCAAAGTTACCATATTGATGTCTTCATTGAAACTGAATTGATGAAATTTCACCACATTGATGTATTCAAACTAATAATCGACTAGTGATAAAGTGACGGAGCTCGTTTACAACTCAAATAACAGAAACGATTTACGAAACAGTATTGCTTGAATAAATTCACGTTCGTGACGTCGAAGGGGCGATTTTGAGTAGCCTACAAGACCACCCACTGCGTATATGTTAGAAAAAGGCTGCTTGGAGCTCCGTCTTGAAGGTACACTATACAGACATACACGTCGATCGAGCTTACAGGAGATACGCGTATGAATAAAAATCAGCGGACAATGAGCGATGTTCACGTTGGCGTCTGTTTCATTGTACAGGTCGTATAGTTTTAACTCACGCTGGAGTTATTTCGCGAGCTCTTTTGCTTTCTCTCACCTACACCGTATCGATCCTCTTTTTGTTGCGTTTTATATTTTCCCCGCACCCTCTTGGAAGTTTAAGCACGCGTGTACGAGCCCGAGTGCTCTCTCGGGCGGCTTCTCATTCTCGCTTTTACGCAACGTGTCGTGCCTTCGTGAACACATAATAGCCTTGTTCGTCCTAATGGAAACGAAATCTGACTTACGCGCATTTTTTCACGGCTTTCCCCTATCATTGTCCGCTCACCCTCGTCCTTCTCTTCTCTTAGGTATTAGAACAGCTTTTCTTTAATTCGTTTAACGAGTTTCACAACGATGCGTCCCGTATACGATTTCTATTGACGGATCATTTTTTTTTGTTCAACTCGCGAATCAAGGGATTTCTTTGTTTAGCCGTTGTTGATGGATTGACGAAGTTTGCCTTCTTGGAATACACTGAAAATGTTTATTCCATTCTTGTTCAAACAAAAGTTTTATGACGTTAAAGCTTGCATCGGTGGGGTGCAACGATTTTTTCATCCAAACGATCCAAAGCCTTTTATTGCAAATTCAGGTTGTAAATCTTCAATAAAAATACATAAGAATATAAATGTGATCTTCACAGTCTAAATCGACCAAAATTTTGATAATTTAAGGCTAACAGTGTGACCGCTCGAAAAATAGTCGATTTTCGCAATTTTTGTTAAGGTAGATAGGATGAGCTAATCGGTCTACTTTTTTTTTTACTAATTGAAGCACCGATAAAGGAGACAAAATTTTTTTTTTTTTAAATTTCTTTATTTGTTGTTTAACATTGTTTTCCCTTGCGGAAAATTGCGTGGAAAAATATGGTGTCCCATGGTGGCCAGGATTGCAGTAGCAAATTTTATCTGAAATAAAAATTTCTAAATGATTATTAATCTGTAGGAAAGCCGCTATGTTCCTATGGAGGTTTTTTTGTAGTGAAATTTGAAGAAAAAAAAGCGGCGGTTTGCACAAAAAGTATCAAATTTAGCCTTTTTTCAACAGTTTTTCGTAAAAAAATAGGAAGATTAAAAAAAAGCTTCCGTAGCAACATCATCAATGACGTGAAGAATGTTCTGTTGAAATTTCGAACGGATAGCTCGAAAACTCGTCCTTTGAGAGTAGCCACCGTTTTGAAAAACACCATTCCGAGAAAAACGCGTTTAGAGTTCGGAGTGCGGGATCTCACGCTCCAATCACTTTTTCTAAGAAAGACTGTGGCGACTGAAATAATTCGAATTTCGATCTAAAAACTGGACAGAACGTTTATAACTGTGTACAATATCGGATAATTAAAAAAAATCGATTTAAAAAAATGTTACACTGCGATGATCCCTTAAAATAATTCATTTTCCTTGCATCACAACGATGCGAACTTCAAGATCATAAAGTCTTTCGTGCAAAACAAGTTTTTTTTACAGGGTTAAAGTTTGCATTGTTGGAATGCAACGAAAATTCTTATCAATTTCTTTTTTTCATTATTAGCGAAAATCATATTTTGCAGATTTGTTATAGACCGTTAAGAATCCTCAAAAATATTTCCATGATTTTTGTAGCTAAAAACTGGCAACGAAAATTTAGAAAAAATCTAATTTCCTTTGCATTCGAACGATGCAAACTTCAACGTTATCTTTTTTTTTCATCTTCTTGACTCCATTGGACCTGCTAATCTCCGCAACATTTCTCAACGAATCAGCTGGTGATATTCGCGCAGTCCCAAATCGTTACTCGATCAAAACTTCTTTGTCCGTAGAAAATGATTCCAAAAATAAGTAGTACTCCGTTTCGTTTCACCGGAGCTCTACCAAGCACCGAAATTTCCCAAATTATCCGCGGGAATGTCCGGCCAAATGTTCGCGCACGAGTTGACGACGAGCGGACGAGTCGCGATCCAAAATAAGCAGCTCTTTGTCGTACGATATCCGTGAGACATCTGGCCTGAATTCCGTTCAGGTATTATTCACCAGCTTCGACAGGCATTCAAGTCTGAAAAATGAGCGAGCGAACGAGAAGATCGAGAAACTGCGTGCATATCACCTTCGTGTTTTCGCAGAGATGAACCTTTTTCTCTCTCTTATGGCTCATTGTATCGCGGTCTAGTTCCGAGATGGTCGATGTAAAAAAAAGTCAGAGAAAGAGACAGAGGAAACGCGAGAATATGTTCTCGTCGCGGAGAATACGTCTTTCGCTCTCGCGGTCACGGGGTTACAGAACCGTGCGGTGCGAGATTCGTATGAGCTCTGGGTACATCCTTTCCATATAGCTCATTCGAGATTCGCGTTGGCCTCATTCGAACCCAAAAAAATACACACAAAAAAAACAACAACAACGAGCTTGGATACTCACAGCGTCCAATGAGTATTGTACGCGTTGCGTGTGTGACTCCGCGATAATCACTGTCGCATATACTGTCGGAACTGTATAACTCTCGCGGGAGAAAGGTGAGCACGCTCTCATTCCGTCATTGTTGGATCTACGTGGTTGGGTATACACGTATAGGAATATATCGGGTACCTCTCGCCCGATGCGACAATCGGATGCTCTCGACAGACACACGGTACCATATTCTTCTGCCCTTGCTTCCCTCCGCACTCTTCAACAAACATCTACGTGTGCTACATCCTCGTACCCGCCACCTCGGCCCTCGTTCGCCAGGCATCCCCTCGACGCTTCCGCAAGAAACAACAACGTCAAACGAGACGCGAATTCCCAGACTGCACACCTGTGCTCACACCAACCACGTTTCCTGCTCCAATTTTTCGTTATTCTTCAGCGTGTATTTCATTTTTTTTCTTTCTTTCTTTCGATGTCGTTCATCCGCATTCGACATCCATCACGGGGACACCTACGGCCCGTGTCATCTTTTTCGCTTGAAACATTTGCACGACGTGTCACCGACCAAAAGTATTTTATATTGATGACCAAAAGCCGCCAGAGGGGGCTCTGGCTTTTTGTCAAAAGATAAGGGATTCCCTCGAGATGCTATGCAGGTGTTGGTGACTTTGGGGACACTTTGAGTTGCAGTCAAATTGTTGGGTATTGGGTGTATGTCAAAATTTCCATATTGATGAAGCTTGTTGCGTTGAGGTGCAACGATACTTTGTTTCATTGAATGTGTTTTTAGTCCTGCACTCAATCGCTTGAATTTGTTTGCGCTCTCTTGCAACTATGGACGGGTACACTGGGTGCCGTACACCCTGACTCTTTTACGCGTGGCGCTGTGAGCTATCGAAGCAGGGCACACGCCCGCCGTTATTGTAAATGTCATTTTTCGGACGTTTTGGAACATGTTTCAATGTATTTCCATTAAAATCTTGTTAAGGGACTACACCAGTGTGAACGCTGAATATTTGGGTGATTTTCGGACATTTTTTGGAACAAAAGTACTCAATTCAATGTTTCGGAAAATTAATTATATATTTGGCTATATTTGACTTATATTACTTAATTTTTTTTTTCATAGAATAATATTGAGATCCAAGCGACTTATGCGCTGCCTTCGGAGGCGCCAAAAAAAAGTTCCTCCAGTGCTGACATGATTCCGGCCGATTGAGTAGCTGAAACCGAAAAAGGAAAAAAATGTCGTTAAACTGGAAGATATTTCCTGTACAATGACGTAGGATTTTCGAAAAATATCAAAATATAACAAAATGGCGTAGTTATGAAAGAATCTGTTTTCTTGCCTATAAAATGGTCGTTTTTTTCAATGCCAAATCGTCAATTTTCATCCAATCAAAAATATCCTACTTCATTGTAGAGTAAATATATTCAAGAGTATTCGGTTCAAATTTCAAGTCAATCGGATAATTGCTCTACGAGTTACAATGTCAGCAAATTTGAAATATCTCATTTCGAAAAAAAATGCCTTTAAAGATTTAACTATCGATTTTTACAAGATAAATGATTAGAGATACGGCCTTGAAATTTTTACAGGATATTCTTGAAAATATAAACTATCGAAAAAAGCCAAAAAAAAAACGATTTTTTGAAAGTGTCACACTGGTATAGCCCCTTAAAAAATGCAGACACTGGAATCCAAGCGGATTCTGCACTATTTCCCAATTCACGAACTTTGAGAATTTTTTACATGAAATTCACAAGCGGAATTTTTTCTTGGATATCCCAAAAAATATCCATTTGTGATCCTGTGCACAAATTTATAAAGAGTCTCAATATGCAGCCACATCTCCATCTGGATTTGTTAGGGATAGCGCACAGAGTCCTCATTCGGGTCCAATTGGATCTTCCACTGTTCCCCGATGAACGCTGTTTGAGAAAGCATATCACGTTCGAATAAAAAAATATGTGAAAAGGCAGGAGAAAAAACTTGGCGTGTTGAAACACAATCCGCACACTTCGTCAGCATGTACCTGTGTGGTGATATTGTGTCAAAGTCCAGTAAAATTAATAACCAACGATAATTAAAGTGGATATTCAGTGATGTGATTAAAATCGATTTTTAAGATATACGTTTTTAAGGTATTTATACTTTTTGATAATAAGTTTACACCTTTTCAAGATCCACTCATTTTGTATATCTACTTATTTTGTTTGGAAAATTCACCGCATAGAATGCGATCCGATACATTAAGAATCGTATCGGATGTTGTTCGGTATTATGGAAATACATTAGGGTTCGAATGGGATTCGTACATTGGATCCAATAGATGACCCATTAGATCCCTATCAGGAAGTATGTGAATCCGATTGGATCCGTATGACAATATCTGATGGAGTACGTCTACTTACATTTATCTCTATCTCCAGTCCAAGTATAAGGATGGTTCATGCTAAGATGCAATTGATGATTTTTTCTTGAGCCTTATAAGACGATTTTCAGACGTATACTGGAAGAAAATTTACTTGGGCTGATTTGAATCCGTCATTGCGGATTGTCAACGAATAATTTCCTGAAGAATGCAATATAAAATTATTTCTTTAATTATTTATTCCATTGAAATAACGAATAATCAAATATTCAAGTGTTTCATCCCAATATTTCGTTAGCCACTTGTGAATGAACAATTTCATTGACCCAAGTGATTTATTTCCCCGTCTACAATTCTCATGCCGTTCTTCCGTACGAGGAGTTTAACATTTTTTTCGTTTTTCTTCTCTGTGAAGGACTGCGAAAATGATTGAAAAAACAATCCTTCCGCCCTCTACAGCCAGTGCTAATTCGTACGAAACACGACTCGTGTATGGAAATCTTGATACCAACGTAGCTCAATGATAATTCATAATATCTTTGGACTCAAGGGGACTACTCTGAAATGCTGCCATATTCGCAAGCTCACCACGAGATTTGCAATGCAGGCTGTGTACAGCGGGCGATTCCCCGGCATTGCGGATACCGCGGTGTGTGCAGCTGCTGAAGCAGTACCATCAGAATCCAAGCGCATTATCAATGATTTCGATTTATGCCCTGTTATCGTAAGGGACATTGTACACGTATAGGGTACAACCTAATTCGGTCTATGCTCAGAGATTATACCGATGCACATGGCGTAATGCATCGAGGCCTGTACATACACTGTCCCTTGCAGTACGAACGATGGGAATTGGAGTTCTCGTTCGGCCTTCTCATTCCTAGTGACTCTCCGGTGCACGGATATCGGAAACATTAACAACGGCCATAGATAAACGATGTTCTATCCGGTGTGGCTTGACACGAATTCACTTGAAATTCATTGAATTCACAGACCGCGAGTAATGGGGTCCTCTCTCTCTTGCTTCTTTTATCTCGGTTCCCTACCTCCTCTCCCTCTCACTCTCTCAATCTACTTATCTTTATATGAGTGTATGCACAGTTTCGCTCGAGTCTCTTGCTCCTCTTGTAATGGGTTTCCGGGCAATTGGCCGATTTCCCCAAAGATTCCACTTTGAATTCAATGGACGAAAAAGGTATGTATCTATACATCTATCTATACGCTAGGGGGTTAGAAGTTATGATTTTTATTACGTCAACCTTTGATTGTGTTTGTCAAAAATGTCTTATTTCTTCTTGTGAAAGGAAAACCTCGGCGAAAAATCGTTAATCAACTAAGATACGAAAATAATAAGACCTCTTTTAGATTGGTTGCAAAAATTCTCTTTTTGTTCGAAAAGCAGGGCATAGTTATGGCAATTTATGGTGAAAGGTAGGTGATAAGGATTATTTTTACGCCCTACTAGGAAAAACTGTTTTCAATTGGAATCAAAAGCGAATTACCCCAAAAAATTGATTTTTTGGCAAGCTCTGATATATTTTATAGTTTATATTAATAAGGTATGTCAGAAAGTTATTATTTCGGGGTTTTCCACTTTTGAGTGCTATGGGAAATTATTTTCCTCAGGGAGAAGTGGAAAAAGTCGTTATTTCCCAGCTTTGCCAAAATTGTTCTATAATTTTGCAATACTTCTCGACAAAGAAGACCCGACTGCTCTTCTTCCCGAAGCAAGGAAAAACTATACCCGATTCCAAGCAAAAGTGGGAGACCCAGAAAAATAAATTTCCTTACACACCCAAATAACCATATACATGTGTCGTAAAAAGAAAAACGATGGCACGAAAAATAACCTGTAGATATATCAGTTAGTATCCTGCAGCTTTGACATTTCATGTAGATTCTTCCTTTACCCGTTGTCAACCTGTCCACGGCAAACTCTGTCGGATAGCTTTTAAATCATAGACACGTACATTGAATATACTATTTTTCCTCGGGCGCTGGGCATCGACAATAAAAACAATGCTGCTCATCTTGACCGTCGAGTTTTTCTTTCACAACGAAAAATAACCTGTAGATTTAACCTCAGCGGAAGTAGAAAAAATCGTTACCTCCCAACGTTGCCTAAAATGTTCTATAATATTGCAATACTTCTCGACAAAGAAGAGCACTGGCTACCAACTCTGACCGGTACCTTTTGTTTGGCTCGGATGCTCTTCCTGCCATAGCAAGGAACAACTATTCCCGATTACAACCAAGCGTGGGAGACCCAGCAAAATAAATTTCCCTCCACACCCAAATAACCATATACATGTGTTGTAAAAAGACAAACGATGGCACGAAAAGTAACCAGTAGATATATCAGTTAGTATCATGCAGCTTTGACATTTCATGGAGATTCACGCTCTACCCGTTGTCAGAGTGTCAACAGAAAACTCCGTCGGGTAGTTTTTAAGGGGCTATACCAGTGTAGCACATTCAAAAAATTGTTGTTTTTTGCCTTTCTCGACAGTTTATTCTTTCAAGAATATCATTATCATTTGTATCATTTATATCAATATCATTTTATCTTGCAAAAATCGATAGTTAAATCTTTGAACGCGTTTTTCTCGAAATTAGATTTTTCAAATTTGCTGACATTGTAACTCCAAGAATAATTATCCGATTGACTTGAAATTTGAACTGAGTACTCTTGAATATATTTACTCTACAATGACATAAGATATTTTTGATTGCGTGAAAATGGACGATTTCGCATTGAAAAAAAAACGACCATTTTACAGGCAAGAAAACATACGTTTTTTTTCATAACTACGCTATTTTAGATTTTGATATTTTTTAAAAATCCTACGTCAATCTACAGGAAATACCTTCCAATTTAACGACATTTTTTTCCTTTTTCAGTTTAAGCTACCCAATCGGCCGGAATCATGTCAGCAGTGGAGGAGCTTTTTTTGGCGCCTCCGAAGGCAGCGCATAAGTCGCTTGGATCTCAATATTTTTCTATGAAAAAATTACGTAATATAGGTCAAATATAGCCAAATATATTCTTAATTTTCCGAAACATATTGAGCACTTTTCTTCCAAAAAAATTCCGAAAATCACCCAAATATTCAGCGTTCACACTGGTATAGTCCCTTGAATCATAGACACATACATCGAATATACTTTTTTTTTCCTCGGGCGCTGGGCAATGAAAATAACGCTGCTTTTTTGTCCGACGAGTTTTTCTGTCGCAACCGCAAGTGGTATATTAATGAGATATGATACCTGGTGGTAAATCCATCTCCTGTGGTTTTTCTATGCGCCTTCCTGGTCTCGGTTCGCGCTACATGCTGTACAAACGTATGTGAGAGGAAAAGAAGCAGCAAGGAGCGGAGAACTTCACCATTGCGTGTGCCTGGTTAATCGTCGTCGTCGTCATCGTCTTTAGAGACACACAGAGGACAGGGAGAAGTGACGTAGCCAGCTGAACGCACGCGACGAGGACGATAATGATGAGAAGGTATAATGATACAGTGGATCTGGAGGTGGTGTCCCACGTGCACGCGTATATACTTACGTATCCGCGCTCACTCAGTTTTCCCGTATATACAAGCAACACCGGCAGAGAAGTTGAAGCAGCGACAGCAGCAGTTCCGCGGCAAGGAACTCCTCGAGCGTAGCATGCCGCTTGGGCGATCGACGACTTGTGACCCACTTTCGAGCGCGGTTGGCCTAGATGCGGGGGTGCACAGTCACTCGTTCTCTTTTTCTTCCTCCTATGTCTTCTCGTTCTCGGTGTCTTTGTCGGTGATCAGAGATACACTCCGCGTTCACCCACTCAGACACGCGCCCGAGCACCCACGCGCACTTTGACTGCGTGTGTACAAACGTCTCTCTCTCTCTCTCTCTCTCTCTCTCTCTCTCTCTCTCTCTCTCTCTCTCTCTCTCTCTCACACACACACACACACACACACGGTCGAACACTTCCGTGTGATATCCCTTTGCCGTGGCTCTTCTTTCCTGTCGCTTTCTCCGGACTCCGCGAGCTCCTTTCTTTCCCTCTCTCCTATGGCGAAACGAACGAGGCACATCCGTTCCACGCGGAGCTACCGCGCTCAACTCGCCTTTCCACTTCCTACTTTGACCGTGCTCTCTTTTATCAACGTCCCTTGCAACTGGAAAGCAATCGAAACGTTTTGCCGTGTATCGATGAGTGAGTCTTTGAAGATCTAGGTTACTCCTGCATTATAGCTTCACCGGTAATATAAATATTGTCATCCTGAGTTTCATAGACTCCAATTGCCCGCTGTTGTTGGATCATTTTTTTAGTAGCCACTTCGTTCCATTTTGTGCCATGAGCGTGGGATGTAATATTGCCGATAGTCAATTCGCCGCCTAACTACGAGGCTGCAGTCTGAACGATCTTCAGTGAAGAGTGCGGAGAAGTTCGGCGGAAAGCAGTTTGGTTATTTAACTTCATCAATGAGCTTCCGTGAAGTCGTGACCTAGATGTACCACTTTCTCGCACCTCTAAACGGCAGATCCAACCCATTTCATCAATATACTGAGACCCGTTTTCAAGATTAAACTTTTACAAACGTACAACGATACGATTCTTGTCGGTTCAGCAGTAAAGGTTTACTTTCCAGGTAGAAAAACGATTTTTGTACAGCGTGCATTTCGAGGTTTCGTAACTTTTTCACTCCGGCTGGAGCGATGAAGTTAAAGTTTGAATAGTTGGAATGCAATGGAAGGTCGTACTTCTGAGTTCCTTTAATTTCTTTTGGAAGATTTTACCTATAAAATACCTCAACCATTTCGTAAGATACTTTTTCAGCCATCGACAATGGAAATATGGGAAAAAACATTTTGTATAATAATAAAAACGAGGAAGTTGAGCAAGAAAAGAGAACTTTGTATTCCAACTATTCGAACTTCAACACCATCCAAAAAGTTTGTAGATTCGGCATATCGACCTAGGTGTGCATGCAGGCTTTGGGCGGCGGTTAACTTTTGTTGACCCTGATATCGATCACGATGCGAGAGATATCGCCATAAAAGTTGGTTGACATATGAACGCTGGAAGATTTCTCTTTGCGCGACCAACAAATATGAAATGCAAAACTGACAGGCACAGAACGCGAGTTGTACACTAGACATTGGGTTTAGAGACTGATCCATACGGGGTAGGAAGTAAGATGGCGGTACAACTATTCCGTATTGTATCGCCCGAACCGACCAGGAGAGATCGAATATCCCAAATGTCCCCAACAAAGTTGGATGGGACACCAAGTGTGTTTCGACATTTGGCTCTCCGGTAAATTGTGGCCGAGATCCGGAAGGAAGAACGCGTTGTACGTAACGGGCGGCAAAGTCTTCCCTTTTGGGCGCTTCTATCCTCTCTATCTCTGCCGTTTCACGGAGAAGCATTTTTGGGGGTAGGGAAAGGGTTGAAATTCTATGTACCGTGGAGTACTACCCGCTGCAAAGTTTAGCAGTGGCGACCCGACCACACTGAATGCTCCAGATAGATATACAGGAAGAGAGAGGGAGAGAGAGAAGGGGAGAGAGAGAGCGAGAGAGAGAGAGAGAGAGAGAGAGAGAGAGAGTGACGGAAAAGGGTGGTGCTAGGGGATCGTGCGGGCAACGCAGCCAGAGGGCTTGATAGTATAAGGGACGCCGGAACGGTGGCGTCGGCTTTGGAAGTGGAGGCGTCGGCGTCGGTGTAGCGGCGGCAGCGCACGGTAATGGTTTTCTCCGGTGTCGTAGTGGTAGTAGTGGTGATAGAACCGATGGTGGTGGTAAGCAGAGTTGAATGGTGGGGGATTCGGTCCTCCACGTCGCGCAGAGGTAGTGTAGTCGGAGACGGTGCGCGCGACCAAAGAAGCTTCAGTGTCGCTCGGTCCGCGGCTACGTCTGGTGGCGAGGGCAATCCGCGTTCTCGTTTCCGCGTCGGCTTTTCACAGCCACGAGTGATCGAAGTGTGCTTTGCAAACGAACCACAAGGTATCATCCAATCACTGCGACCCTCGTGGCAGTGTATGTTAAATCTCATTCGTAAGGCCACAGTTCAATGGTAATGACACTTTGGTAATTAAAAGCAGAATTGTTCTAAAAGCCCTGCGTGATGTGATTCTTGGATCAGTGGAATAATGGATTAACAACGATCTTACGACAAAGTGTTAGCGAATTTCATTGGTCAGGCGTACGTTTGGAAGTTTCTTCGACCCGCGTTTGTTTTTCGTCGAAGCAAGACGGAGAAAAACAGAGGGCAACGTGCTTAAAAAGAAACAAGGGTTCGGTGAAGGTTGGCGGTTAATTTGTAAGATGAGCCCGGCCTCCCAGGGTGCCCTGGAAGTAGAACGTTACATCGGCAGTTGTTTGATATCTTCGAGTGTAAGATCACTGGTAAGTGGTAAAGCTTTGATTCCCGGCACCGCTAAAAAGCAGCAAGATATTGTATCATTCCGCGGTAAGCAGCAACGGGATTACGTGCAACCGGGCAATTACATATCGTCTAACGAGCAATGCCAGTACGGTACTTGGGCAGGTGCACCCTTGATTTCAATGACGTCGAGTCCACGAAGAAGTAATCAACGATCATCACCGCCGCCCTGCCAAAATCAGCAGCATCAAGCACAGCAAACACAACCGCACATGCAAAATCAAAGCCCGCTCTCGAGGCTTGCCATTCACACCCAGGGTGCTCCTCTCATACTCGCCGGTCGATTCCACAATCGTGGAAAAATCCAATCTTGCAACGGAATGAATGGAACCTTGATGAACAATTCCGGAACGAACATCCTAAATAGCAATGTGAACGGAAACGCGGCTAATTACTCCAACGGCAACACTATTAGCGGTACCTCAGTAATCGGTAGTTCGATTGCCAATTCTGGCGGAAAATGCATCCCCATACGGGGTCAGAGACTAGCCGAAACATCGAGGAAGCCCCAGCAGCAGCAGCAGCAACAGTCCCAGCAGCCCGTCAATTCGAAAGTGGAATGCGTGAATGGGAAAGTCGATGGGACAAACATAGCCAATATCGACTCATTGAGCATAGCGAGTGACGAGAGCTCGGGCTCGAACAATTCCGAAAACAGCCTTCCGAGGATCATAAAACCACGCAAGCGAAGAAAGAAAGACCGTAAGCCGGCAGGTAGTGGTGTCACGGTCACGGAGATTACTGCCAAAACCGACGATCATCATCATCAGCAGCAGCAGCAGCAGCAGAATCATCAACAACAACAGCCACAACAACAGCAATCGCAACAAAGTAATCAACAACAGCAACAGAATCATCCAAATGGCATGGGAATTTCCGAACAGTCGAGTATCGTAACCCTAAAGCCTTACGTGCCCATTTGTTACGAGACTAGATACGATCAAAATCGGGGTCACCGGAGGCCGCAGTCTATCGGCAAGGAAAGTTATCCGCGTAGTCAGAATCAAAACGTTTCTTGTAACGGTCCCATGCAGCAGCTGAACCATCAGCATATGAGCCATCAGCAACAGGAGATTGTCGATACGAGGCAACAACAGCAGCATCATCATCACCAACAACAACAGCAGCAGCAGCAGCAGCAGCAGAGGTACGCACAGCGGCACCCGCAAATGAAGATGCTCGACGACAACAAAAATGTGATTGTGCCAACAACGAGCATGCTCGGACGGTCGGTTGGTCAGTCCTGCAAAGGCAGCATGGCCGGAAGCACTAATTATCATCACAGAAATCAACACCACATGTTCCATCATCACCACCATCATCATCACCACCAGCACAACGACACCAGGAGCGGGAATAACAATACAAGCGCGATGGTCGGCAACGGCAGTGGAATGGTCAATACACTGCCGCGTCAACGTTTCACACAGCCTTCCTATCAACAGAATCAGCAGCAATCCCAACACGATTACGAGCCGATGTCAATGGGTTGCGAGGACAGTGCTTCCCTGTCCGATGGACCATCCGGTTCCGTGAGTACGGCCGGATGTCAGTGTCGTTACTGCGATCCATCGGGCCTCATTTGGGACGTCGATCAGAACGTTTATTCGCCCTTTTTGACACCACCTCACGCGAGCGAATTTCCCATCACGACGGACTATGGGGTCAGCCAGCAGCGGCAATTTGCCCATTTACCACTGTTCCTATCGCGCACCGGTTCAGCCATCACCTGCCCGGAGCAACGCGCGTCAAACGGCTGCGAGTACTTTGAGCTCCCGGAGTCTCCAGCCATCGTCACGCAACGGGGTCATAATAATAACAATCGTCATCGAGTCTCGCGGTGCGTCGAGACCGCCGGGGCTACTACGTGCACCTCGATAACCGGTAATTCTTGCAACGGCCAACCGACCGCGGCCGTTACGATGCTCAGACGAAGCTGGAGCGATCCTACGAGTTACTTCAGCGAGGAAATAAGCGCGCCCAGTCGCGACGTCGGTGTGATAGGCGATCGAGGACAGGCCGAGATCACGAGAGGCCGAAGTTCCTGGCCCGGCAGCACTGCTTCCGGCCTGACATCGGCTACCGCGGCAAACTCTCCATACGGGAATCTCGCGAATCTACCGATCTCCTCGCAAGGCCTCGAGGTCTCCACGGAAATCGTCACATCGCTCAATGGTCATCGGGACTTGGAGATCAAGTTTTATTCGTCGTCGCCGAGTGCGATACCCGTAGAAGACGACAAATCGGCCTTTCTCGATGACGGCGAGGACTTTAGCGACATATGGAGCTATCACGAGTCCAAGCTACAGCAAGACTTTAGAACGTTGCTGCAGGCTGAGGAGTGATGTTGGGCCCGTTGAAAAACGAAAACGCCAAAAGCAGCATGAGTAAACGTAATATGCACACCACGTTTCAGGCTAAATTGTCTAATACCTGTCGTAACGAGCTGTTTAAATTCAACGAAATCGAACGAAAGAAAAAAGTGTGTGCTACGTGCAAGGAATATGGAGTTCAACGGGAGGAAAAACTTGTGAAGAGGTGATCGAAGGGGCGAGAGGGAACAAATAAAAAAAAAGTCATGTGATCATTTGCACGTTCAGTACGAGCAATTCAAGAGTAGAGACATCGAGCGCAAGAGAAAGAGAGGAGAGAGAGAGAGAGAGAGAGAGAGAGAGAGAGAGAGAGAGAGAGAGAGAGAGAGAGAGAGAGAGAGAGAGCAAGATCCAAGCGCGGAGTACTTCGATAACGAACAATTTGCTCGAGAAGCCTCGTGCATTTAAACGATTACATCTCGTTGTTTGCTCGTTGGTAACGACGTTATCGATGCTCTATCGTCAGCTATTTCGTGATTCCAAAGTGACCATCGGGTCTCCTTCGAATGACCAACAAACGGTGCACGTAGTATTAAGTATCTCACATTAGTAAAGTAATACGTGCGAGAATTTGGGTGCCAGGAACCAGCGCTCCGGTAGGGGAGGCAAACCCTGCCAAGTGCCCTGGTGCGTTGTATGTGATGTGGTGGAATGAATTCCCACGTTTATCGAACGGTTTCCGTGTGACTCTTCGTTGTTGCGACTCGCGAGGCTCTAGCAAGTGTGACGCCTGCAAGGGTTTGCCTCTCCAGTGTCATACGTGTGAGTCCAACTCTGTAATGGAGCCGTGTCGATGTGTCTGGGTGTGATTAATCGAACCCGTTAATGGCCTCCTGTCACGAAGTGAAACAGTCGCCGATCGAGTCTCACGGACTCTCCTGGTCACACGATAGCGCCCGATAAAAACGCGTAAAATCTTTGTACTGACTTGTGCTGACTATGTACGTGGGAAATGTCATTGAACGAGATATCGATGTGACAATGACGCGTTTTATGCGTTACACACGAGTATCTCAATTTACGCGCCATCGTGACGACGATGATTACGATAATGATGATACTTCGCGGTCTTTTCGAGGGCCAATTACGTGTTGTCAAGCACAGCAATTTTTCGAGCGGGTCTCGAATCGCATCGACCTTTGAAATGTTACAACGCTGGGAGAGATATATGTCTAGGCGGTCAAAAATACCAGGCAGTCATGATGAAAAGGCATGTTTCGCTTTGTAACATCATCCCCTTTCTCCGAGTTTGTCCATCCGTCGTGGTCACAGAGGCGAGGGATCTTGCGACTCTATTCCTCGCCTCCGAAAATCATCGGAGTCACCAGCTCGCCCAACTACACGAGCATTATCGCCGATGAGATCGCCAATGGAGATCGCAATCATCATGGATCACCGCAGCGTATCGATCATCGCCAATGAAGACATACGAATGAACAAAATGTGTCACGAGTAGTGATCAATCTGTGGTACATCGATGTGTCGTGTGAGACGGTAAATTAAGATTGTAAAAAATAAAATCTCGAATCTAATGAATTACGCAGGGTACGTGGAAACGAAACGGACAAATCGCCGGATGTTGCTAATGATTGAACATGTGTTTTTTTTTATTTGATTTTTTTTTATCGAGAAAGAAAAGAGTACGTTTTGGCTTGCTATTATTGACGATCGGTCTCTCTTCTTCTGCGATCCGCGTGGTGGAGTACCTGCCTCTAATCCTTCCTTCCTGCTTTTTCTTTTTTGTCCTTTGTTCCGCCGAGCTCAACGGGAGTTTTCCCTTCCTCAAGCCTGCGAAAAGGGGGAAAATAGCCCTTCGCGTTTAAGCGTGCAGCAAACGGCAGTAACTCGCTTCCGCCCCGGGCATAAATGTGTTACACGTTAATTGCTCCAGCTTCTGTGTTCAAACCCCGGCTGTTATTTGCTCTTAAAATTTTCTCCGTTCTTTCCTTCTTTCGCTGTTCTCCTTCAAACCTCGTTCCATGGCTCATTGTCACCTCCTGATCTAAATGCACCTGTTCCTACGTCATTCTCCTCTCACTCGCTCGTTCTCTCCATCACTCTTTCGTATTTACATGAAAACACGTGTGCGCAAATACGCGGCCATATATGCATACATTGAGCTCGATGGATGCAGCGAGGGTTTTGGGAATATTGCAGCGGCGACAAACGACGTGCTACCGATCAATCGATTTTGCGGTTAACGCGGGAGACCCTCGACAGTTTTCGAAGAGTGGAGTGAAAGAGAACGAGGGAGAGGGGGTGAGAGAGAGAGAGAGAGAGAGAGAGAGAGAGAGAGAGAGAGAGAGAGAGAGAGAGAGAGAGAGAGAGAGAGAGGGAGAGAGAGAGAGACGCATGTAGTTCTCTCGCACTCAATGCACATGCTACGTGAACTTTACCATAACGCGCGGAATTGGGTCGAACTCTTTGCTCGTGAATAATATACGCTTTAAGAGTGTAAACGTGTTGCCATTTCGGAATCCGGGTCGCGGTTTACGGTGTTCCACAAATTTTTAAACCAATATTGGCACGAACGGGAGAAGAAGAAGAAATGAACAATAAATATCAGTGAAAGAAAATTAATTGTTCCGGATAATGCATCGGCTGTGGCCGCGTTTATATGTTCACCATATGTGACATTGGTCTGCGCATAGCTACATATATTTATGTATATACGTGTAAATCCGTCTGGCGGATAGCCCATTTAGCCGTGCGGGTGCCAAAGACCTCCCTGCTTTATCTTTGGGTTACTAATTGAGCGATGGCACCGTCATCGTCGTGCCGTCTGCGGCGTGGGTCGATCAACTGTGATAGGTCGCCCACGCCATACCGCTTGCATAAGTTGCGTGCTCATGTGCCTGTAGTGTCTTAATTTTGCCTTCTACAATTCCGTTCACCCCTTCAAATTCCAGTCATCTCTGCATGCGTCTTCCTGTCATAAACAACGACAGCAGGACGGACATTTTTGGAATTTCTTCATTTTTCGTTTATTTCTCTCTCTCTCTTGCTTTTTTTCTTGAACTCTTTTCACTCCCTTTTCTCTGCATTAAGGAGTTTCGACACCAAAATCGAAATGCTTGTAGACGGTTGAAATTCATATAATCGAGAGATTAATTTGGGATGCATTAACTTTCCAAAAATTAATCCGTTTCACCACATAGTTTCGGAGATTTTGAAGGTTCAAGTTGAATTTTGTTCGAGTATTATTAATAATCAAGTGGAGAAACCGGTTAATTTTTAACACGACATTCCTGACACTAATCGCAGTTTTTTAAAATTTAAATCGAAGTATTATTTTAACCCCTACAGCCCTACTAGTGTTTGCAAAGTGCCTCGTGCCATGAAGGTTCAACTTGAACCTTGGTAATACACGTGGCACTTCGTAAACACTAGTTATAGGGATGTAGGGGTTAAAATAATGCTTCGATTAAAATTTTTTTAAATAAACAAACTGCGATTAGTGTCAGGAATGTCGTGTTAAAAAATTCAAGCGGTTTCTCCACTTGGTTCATTAATAATACGCGAACAAAACTTAACTTGAACCTCCAAAATCTCCGAAACTATGTGGTGAAACGGATTCATTTTTGGACAGTTAATGCATCCTAAATTAATTTCCCGGTGATATGAATTTCAATCTTCTACAAGCATTTCGATGTTGGTGTCGAAACTCCTTATTATTGTTTTCCAGCATCATCGTGTATTTGACATGCGATCTCTTGCTCCATTTTATTATGATACCCGTGTGTAAATCACGTGTGCACGTACATACACCCACACACCCGAGTCTCTCACAGCTCTCGGACGTCCAAACAGGAGATTGCACGTCAAGTATTTTGCAAGAACCGAGAGTGTGTGTGTGCACTGACGTTTCGCCGAGCATGCCTTTCCCCGACGTCATATCAACGATAGTCAGGAAATCGCACTGCCTTCATCAAAGTCCCGTTTCAATTCCATCGAGTTTCAATTATCGAACGAATCAATCGAACACTTTCCACATTCAATAACATTTTCACGTCATTTTCCACCTAAAAAATCCACGCACGAAAAATAATGACGCGATGTTTGCAGTCTACTTTGGATCCCAAAAATAAATTCGTGCTCCACTTTTCTTCGGGATCCCTCGCCTCGAACCTTAACCTTCACATATCCCTACCACATGGACAAATTGAAACAATGAAACCACCGCTTTGCATAAAAATCGAGAGGCTCGTCACTGGCGCGAGCGAAGAGGAAAAGAGGCACCTTTCGTTTTCGTTAAGTCCGAGCTAAGTCGACGAGAATAATAATTGAGGCAGCTGCCGGAGCTGCGCACCACCTAACTTTACCACGCGTGATCAAAAGAAAAAGAAGCAAAACTTCATGCCTCAAGCCCTTTGCTTGACTTTGCAACCCGCCCCTCGGTACTCCACGCCTATGACTATACTTGTAAGAATTGAAAGAACGCTGAAGCAAAAAATCATTTGAAGAATGAATAAATAAACACGTAATCGCGAAATGTGTTGACGAACCACGTAACGTTAAATTAATGCGTAATAAAATGTCTAGGACTGGTCATCCGTTTGTCTGTCTGCTCTTCGGACTGTGTGCTCGCAAATGTGCGAAAACGTATGTGTGTGTATGTGCGTGCGCGTGTGTGTGTGTGTACATAGGATTACGACTATTACTTAATGTCGACTACTAATTAAAAAAAGGCTTCGTTCGCCGTCGCACTGAATAATTGCACCGCGTGATCCGTGGGTTGAGTGGAGAATCGCACCTTTCGACTTGGCTGAAAACAAAAAATTATTGAATAATTAAGTAATGAAACGCAGTACGTGCGGCCGTTATACAAATGTCTATGGTTAATGGTTGTTCGTACGATACGCGGTGGATGTGATCTCACACCTTCGCTCCGTTCTTTCTTCTCGAAATTCTTACAGCGATGCGAAACACACGTGGCACAAGGTGCGAGCGAAAAATGTTATCGAAGTTTCCATCGTTGCGATGCAACGAAAATATCTTTGTTTCACATTGCCTCATTTTTTTTCCACATTTAGACTACAAATATCATTGGAATATTTGTTGAAGATCCTCCATAGGGATCCACAACTCAAAGCTGCAAAAGAAAAGTTTATATAGTAACTAAAATAAATAAAAAAAAAAAGATTTTCGTTGCATTCCAACGATGCTAACTTCAACACTATAGCGAGAGTGACACGAACGAGAATGCGTTTCGCGTCGCCTTGATGTACTGTCCGAAAGAAACGGATTTAACGAATCAACTCGATCGAGGTGGAGAACAAAGTTATCACGTCGAACTTTATTTGAATCGAAGTAAATTGATTTGAATGAATCCGACAAAAAATCATTTGGCACGAGCGCCGGTGTTCGATAGAGATACAAGTCTCGTTCGTGATTCGTCAAAACTAATAAATCCGTTTTTTTCGCTACGAAAGAGAGAACCAATATCTCGATTGCGTATAAGCAACAGTAAAAAAAAAAACGTAAGACATAACGATCGAAACATAGCGAACTCTCAAAACGATACCGCGCCTACTTTTTTTTGTTGCCCCTTCGCGAATGGCGGAGAATCAGATATTTCAGGGGTTTTTTCTTTCTCGTTTTACGCGCTCTTCCGAGGGTTTGGAAACTCGTTAAGTGGAGAATATCGTGATTCGGGAAAAGCAGACAAGGAAAAAGAAAAGTAGCGACGAGGATAACAAAGAAAAAAGCCCTCCTGATGGGAAATACAGGATTTGAGAATATCGTGGGAAACGAGAATGGGGAGACGGGGCAAATCGTTTCTTTTCTTGTTTTTTTTTCTGCTTTTTCTCCATCTCCAAGATCTTTTTGTCTAGATTTTTTTCCCCCTAGCACGAAATACTTGATGTGATGACGCGTTGATGATTGCGAGCCGCGCGAACGATTTCTCATCGCAATCGCGCAGGCAATATGAATTCGTCAACCTCGCGATGCCCGATGTCGATATCGAATGCAACTCTTCGTGGAAGCAGAAAACTGTCGTCGTTCGTCACTCTCACGAGTGCGTGATAGAGAAGCGGTACAATCATTATCAGCAACTATTGCGTGACTTGCATTTGTGATTGGAAAAAATTGTTCCTATTTCGTAAGATTATTCGATGACATCAATTATACCGTCAACTTATAAATCGCAACCGTCTCGACGAAAGTTTCATCACAGTCAGACCCTCCTGCCGGCCTCCTCGAAAGAATATCGAACAACAAAGTGTCGAATCAGTATAACTTTCGAGACAGAAGTATTCGCGAAAACTTCGGAACGGCTCCTGTCTTTGCTGCCTCGAGGTGTGCTCGTCCGTCCTGTATGCTAACCATTTTTTTCAATACATTTTTAAAGTAAGAACTTTCAAGTTGTACGGATAAGAAGCAGACGGAAAATCAATCATGATACATATGCCATTTGATCGTGGAGATTTTAATTATTTTTAATTGGTTAAATTTTGTTGGCCATTTCAGACTGTGAAAATCACTCAAATGTTTTTACGTATTTATATTAGAGATTAACGACTCCAAGTTGCGAAAAAGTATGAAAATAAATAATCGAAAAATACACATAAAAACCATCGCATTCCAACGATGCAAACTTCAACGTCATTTGTTTAAAGCTGATCATAAAGTCTCGTCTTCTGAAATTCATACATTCTCTCACGCAATCTCGAATCTCGAAATAGTGAATTATGGGTCCGAGTGTCGAGTATCGTGCAATGGCCCGAGAAATTTTTTCTTTTCCCATAAATTCAATCGTCATTCACGCTGTCGAAGTTCGAATAATTTAAATGCAGTCGAAAATTTTTCTACTTGCCCGTGATATTTTCATAAAATTTCGCCTACGAAAATCACTACAAAGTTTTTTTTTTATAAACTCACTCTCAAGATCTACAATGAAAACCTGCAATTTTTTTCGATGATATAAATAGAGACACGAAGAAAAAAATTACGAAAAATGTGCTTTGCATTTCAAGGACATGATCTTGAAAATCGTCGGTATTCAATTGTGCTGCTTATCCCAGATAATTGTTTTCACTGTACAATTGGACAATTTTACGTTTCTTCCGTGTGACGTTCAACTTTGATCGCCTCGTGAATCTTCGCAACTGTCCGCAGCTCGAGTCGTATGCGTTTCCGGGCTTCGTTTTAAGTTGCAATTCCTGACGGCACGATACTCTTGGTACTCGGTGCGATATTACAGCGCCACCAACATTGTTGCCCGTATATCTTATCGTTATGCAATATACGACAGTGTGACGCGGGTGGGCTTTGACGTTTACGCGATGAGTTTCGATCCCTCGGCATTAGTGGAAGCGCCGTACGCGCATTGCCCTCCCCCGCGATGCGACCACTTTGCAAGTATAATTATATCCGCGAAATTAGCGGTAAACTGGAGACATTGCGGCACGGTTCAGCGTGCGCATTTACTCGTGCACGAGGGGCCCTGGCGGTTCGTGCACGAGGCAGCCGAATATATACGTGTTGTGCTTTGTGTTTTGTATTTGCTTTGTGCTAACCGGCGCGATGTGATAACAGAGGGTCGAAACGACGAGCAGGTACGAAAAGCATCAAGGGCCGCGTAATCAAAAGGGGATGCCCCTAATTCGAATTTAAAACAACAACAAAATTACTCCGAATTTGTTTTTAAAAAAAGTTAATTTCGAGTTTGAATTTTCGCGTGGTTGCAAATTTTTTGCTAAATCGGCATGAGAACATTTCCGTTAATAATAAAAATAACGAAATATCAAAAGGAATTTCCGGTGCGATCCAATGGGATTGACGTTTGCATCGTTGGAGCGCAACGAAAATGACTTTTCGTTGCTCAAATTTCTTTCTGCGTATCCTAGCCACGGAAATTCCTCAACAATTTTTTTTAATTGCTTATTTAGAAATCTACTATCCAAATATGCTAAAAAAATTGTTTAGGGTGATTAAAGGGAGAAAATAAAAATGTAAAGAAGAATTTTCGTTGCATTGCAACGATGCAAATGCCAATGTCGTGCAATCCAACGATGCAACTTCATTCATCTCGCGTTAGGGTGAATTTTCATTTCATCTACCGACAATCTGTTTCGATCGAATATTTAGTTGTTTTTTTTCCTCTTCTTATTCATCACTACGAACCATTTCCCTGACTGAGAGTGAGCTGATGATTCGAATCGTTAATACAGAAAGAAAAGAACGAGCGAAGATGGCGAGAGTGAGCGTTTATCAACGACGAATGAGAGCCACTCATACGTGTCTCGATAGACATAAGCGAGCGAATGCGATGAGAAACGTGATTGACGTGGACCACGAGCGAATTCGACGAAAAAAACGACTTCGATCGGGGCCCCGATTATACATAACATATATTGTGTGCTTCGATTATCGTTATAACAAATTATAACGATATACAGAGCGTTTAGGATTAAAGGCCAATTCGAAACTGCGATCGAATCTCGTTGCGAACGAGATCTTTCCGATCTACTACCGTTTATAAACGAAAGAAAACAACAAAAAAAACATGAAGTAATAAAATAAAGAGGAATATGAATATCCAACCGGTGAAACTATTCATTGCGATCACACACACGAACATTCGTATTTTTTACTTACTTATTTTATGTCCATAGTATATCTTGTCTCTGCCAGTATAACGAATGGGGAGTAAACGATGACGAAATGGAAAAACGAAAAGAGAAGGAAAAAAAATCATGGAATTCACCGAAAATAAAAAGTCACATATACTGTTTGTAATCATGAAAATATCTTGATTTTGACTATCCCAACCGCAGCCTCTACTGATTATCCCGAGAGAGTCTTTACGTATTACCCTCCCCGATTAAACCCTTTCCTATCACTGTCTACGCGCACTTCGATAATGTAACCTAACCTCTTTTGCATCCACAGTCGTCTTAAAGCTACACTATACCGCATTTCCGTAGGGTTCGAGGAAACTGTGGAAAACCCGTAACGGTATAGAAGGCCTCATATTCTTCTGATTCTCTGGTGCACAGCTGTTGTACTTAATTATCTAAACCAAGGTCTCAGAAGTATTGGCCTTCCGCTCACTGGTTGATGCGCCAGCCAGTGCACGCCTAAATGGTCACTGCTCCGAGTGTCGGCCATGCTCAACGCTGCTTGACTCGTACCGCCAGCGCCAGACCTTAATCGCCCATCCACCAGTGCCGTTTTAATCAGACCTATATGTATATATATTATGATGGATCTTCAGTTTCTCGTACGTAGAAGGTGTCTTCTCACTTTAGACGCTAAAAAAGGCTATTTTTATGCATTTTTTTTTGTTACACTTAATAAATACACTTTCGAAATCCATCAAGGGGTTAGGCCACTCTAGAGGCCGAAAAAATCGGCTTTTTGGGGATTTTTTTTTTTCAGAAAAACTACAAAGTTAATCGAGATTACAAAGGGTGTTTATCATACATATCAGTGGCTGTATATAATCATTTTTTTAGCCATTAATTTCAAAATGGCGGCTGTGCTTGATTCACTTGAAATGTTGAATATATCTTGAAAAATACATTGCCTATGGAAGTACGTAGGATTTTTTTTATATTGCATAGTTGATTTGTTATTACCAATTATCAGACGATTTTTGAGAAAAATTTTTCGCTTTTCCCAAATTTGCCTAAAAAATCGTTAATAACATGAACTATGCGATATAAACAAAATCCTACGTACTTCCATAGACAATGCATTTTTCAAGATATATTCAACATTTCAAGTGAAACGATCGAAAATCGTCTGAATTATGTTTCCGGCCAACTTAAAAAATGCAGTTTTGAGATAAACGCTGCACAGCCGCCACTTTGAAATAAATGGCTAAAAAAATGATTATATACAGCCACTGATATGTATCATAAACCCCCTTTTTTGTAATCTCGATTTATTTTGTAGTTTTTCTGAAAACAAATCCCGAAAAAGCCTACTTTTTCGGCTGTAAAGTGGCCTGAGGCCTTAAGTCACTATTTATAGACGAAAATGGTAGTTAATAAAATGTGCTACAAAAATTGTAGGTCTGCGCTGTTGATAAAATCTTGGAGATGGATCATTCGAAACAAAAAATCAAACGGTTTTAGATTCAGTATGTCAATGGTTATAGCGCATGTCATACGATTTTTCATATATGCAAAAATAACAAAATGGCGGACATTTTTCGAAAAACCCAAAAAAAAACATGTTTTTCCCCGTTTTTGGCAAAAAAAGTAAATATCAAAACTTTAAAAATGCCTTGATAGCTATAGTTGTACCGAATATGTGGTTAAAATTTCCTGAGGATCGGTTCAGTAGTTTCGAATATTTTATCAACAAGCCGTCGAAAAACGTTGTTTCGAGAAAAACGCGTGGAATGTTTGTTTGGGTTACATAAACGCATAAAATTTTTTTTTAAATGTATTTCAAAAGTGTATTTATTTAGTGCAACAACTTTTATATCAATATCTATAATATAAACCAATATACCAATAATATAAATCAATACCAATAATACCAATCAATACAAATAATATAAACCAATCAAAAAATTCATGAAAATAGCCCTTTTTAGCGTCTAAAGTGTGTCTAAACTTCTTAAGGATTTCTTATACTCCTTAAGGATTATAAAACTCATTGGGCTCTGAAAGTGTTTATGAGACTCCTTTTTTTTTCCTTTTTTTTTAAATGAACCAACGACCATCTTCACATTTTTCACACTAGAGGTATAAAATGATATGTGATTACCTCGTATCGACTTGTATTACTCAACTTTTCGAAGTCATGGTATAGGAATCAAGACGAAAGGGCTTTAAAAACCATACTTTTCTATCTCAATGGATTTTTGGATTTTGTTCAATCAACAAAATCCAAAACAAGTATATCGATGCGATGTTTTCCGAAATACGAGTCAATTGAATCAGATATAGGTTAGTATTCAATAAGGATCTTCAAAAATATATCAGTGACATTTGTAGGCTAAAATTAGGCAATACGAAAGGAAAAAAAAATCGTCGCATTCCAACGTTGCAAACTTCAATACCATTCTCGCAATGGGGGGATAATAGAATCGGTATTGCTCGACGCCAATAATGATACGGTATTAGAGTCAAGTTTGTTCACTGGAAACGAGCTTTTTGTTACGTATTAAGTTTCTAGGAGCCCGGAATAAAGTTCGAACGGTGACCGCGACAACCACAATGTGGAAGAATAAAAGCGTAGTCCGAAAGTTTGGCCGAGGGCTTTCGCCGGGATGGTCCGTAATTTCCGACGTAGTTAAAATGGAGTAAAAAAAAAGAAGTTTCAACCCTTGGGCCACAAGCCTCGCGACAAGGGTGTCGCCGTAACTGGAAACTTTACACCTCGTTTTCGCGGTGCTCCAGCATCCAACCGGGGAAGAGAAAACGGAAGGAGAGAGCTGGCGAGAAATTAGATATAGAGACAAAGAGAGAGTGCAAGTGTGTGTTCTTGCAATTTTATTCTGCCCCGACGATTTTCATCTCTCTTGCCTCTCTTGTCTCTCTCTCTCTCTCTCTCTCTCTCTCTCTCGCTCTCTCATGCAACATCGACATAAATATACGTATTTTCCGTACTTGCCGTCCTTTTTCTCTTCTGCCAAGTCATACCGTTACAAAACCTCCACATCACTAAAAACAAACTGCTTGTTCTTCAAATGAGTCGTTTCTCTCTCATTCCAGTTAGAAGTCCTTCAAACTGTCCCACCGAGATACTGTTTTTAATAAAATCAAGTTTTTTTTTACCACAGCCTTCCGACAATCGTACAATGAAAAAATACTTATACAAATATATGAGTACACGCACGCATAAAATAAAAATGTTGAAATAAAAGCAAACGTTTTTCTCCGAGATGTCTACCGAAAAGTATCAAAGTCCTCGTGTTTTTTTTTTCGAGCTCTGAATAATAATAATGATACGATAGCCTCGTATCGCGAATTTCGGAGCTTCATACAATTCGTGTATGTGGAGTACAAACGATAAAGATATTTCTATCTCTCTGTCCCCGGCACTCGTCGCACATTACGACGAAGCCCTTGTTGAATATGTGAATGATATACTCGCTCTTTTTTACCCTGCTCTATTTTATCTTTTCTTCACTCCGAAGGCCCACATGCGTGTGACTCTACACAGACAAGCACACGCCCAGGTGCGAATTATATGCGACAGAAAAATCTCGTTTTATCGTAGTCGCCCGTCGCTTACAACGAAGCCACGACGGCGATAACTCTTGACCGATCGGCGAGGATACGTCTACACACACAGGCATCTTCTCCATGCCGTACCAACACAGAGAAAGGACATGTACGAATGAACCACTTCCCGTAGAGCTTCCTTTGCGTTAGTGTGTTCTCAAAAGAGCGAAAAAAAGCGGCAATGAAAGATGGAGGAAAAAACGTCACAAACTGTGGTTTTGAAATATCAAGTGCTTGCTTCTCGGCACCGGTTTTTTTTTTTCTCGTATTCGTCATATATATTATGAGCAGCGTAAGCCCTGCCCTAAATACTTTTACACCATTTCGCTCCAGTTACGGGGGTGCTTGAAGATCGCACCCATGGGGGATTCTCGGCGAAAATGCTGCTCCCATCTTCCTCCCTCCAAGCCTCTTTTGGACTCGACGTTTATACAAATGGACTACAAAATTGCTGCAAATATCGATAAATAAGTGGATGAAAAAGGTGAGTGAATGAACCCGCGATCTCAATTTTTTCTCAATTCCATGCAACGCTCACTGCATACTGCGGGACGTCGATGTAAAAAAGCGGACACGTAGAATTCGTCGCATTGGAATCATTTTAAATTTCACTCGGTGAACGTTAATTTATTTTATCGCGAATTTTTTTCTTGCAGGTTACGAAATTCACTCATTTTTTTTGGCAGAATTCACTTTCGAGATCTGCATGGCGTCGAAGCTTACAGCGTTGGAATGCAACGGTTTTTATTTTATTTGTCATTTCTTTATTTTCATCGGCATCGACGGTCTTTTTTGAAAATTGAGGTCGTAAATATCTAACAAGAATACGTTAAAGCGTATGAGTGATTTTTATAGCCTTAATCAGCTGGAGAACACTGAACCGTTCAAAAGAATCAATTAGCGTTGTACTGCAACGATGCAAGCTTAAACGTCATAGAAACGGTCATTTGGACAACATTCGACTTCGAGGACCGTGCTCACAGCCGTAAGCCTTTGAAAGGAAACATTTGAATGGCTGGCTTCACACAGCCAGTTGATATGCTCGTTACTAACATCACATAGATATGACAGGGTGTTCTGTTATGAATGGATAATCTTGCAACTGTCGATAGGTCAGATCATGTCCTGCTCTATGCTGGAATTTCAGTTTAGTAAAAGTCCCACGGTTTTTCAGATACTGGGCTTTATGTTAGTTAAAAAAAAAATCATTTGCTTTTTTGTTTTTCGCGTGCCATGTCTACAAACAATACGAATCGACAATAACTAAGCAACTTTTTAAAGTAATTGGCACGATATGCGATATGTTTGTATGGAAATTCTGCATAAGATGTTTTTTCATAAAGTTTCCCTAACATTTAAGGTTAAAAAGAAGACTTTTCTAGATGAAACAAATAACCAAGAGTATTTTTTAAAAAACCGGGTAAAAAAAAGTTACCATTTATAGAAATGGCACGCGAAAAACCAAAAGCAGTTGATTTTTGTCTCGAAAACCGTGGGACTTTCGTTAAACTGCAATTCCAACATATATAGGATGTCTTAAAATGACCGGACATTTTAACTTATTGATAAAACGTATTATTTATTTGCAAAGTACGAATATTTTCATTTCAATATAAGATACAAACACGGACTTTAGGTATGGAACACAATATCCGATAAATGGCCGTCTCGTCCCTGTTCGCAAACGTTCACTCTTTTGACGAAATTTTCAATAACATTTCGGCATAATTGCGGACCAATTTCATTAAGGCGGTATATACATTTAGACAGAAAAAAGTAAGCAATTTTGAGGCATTTTTTAAACTAAAAAATAATTATTCTACATCTATCAAACTGTAGTTATACTTACATTACACTTACAGTACATTGAAGCATACAGAACAATTTTTAAAAATGCATTAATCATCAAAATGGAAGAGCTGTGGCACAGTGTTACAGCGAGGTCGCCGAGGGAGTTGCTAATCGGCATGCAGTCTAGTTTCCCGTAGACTTTGATTTACACAAAATTTCAAACATTTTTTCAGTTAGAACATGGATAGTTTCTATGTGACGGTAATTAAAATGAAGAAAATGCAAATTTAAGAAAGTGGCACCCGTTTACAAATAAAACTCAACGTTTCACGCAATATTTCTGTAAAATGTGGATTAAACAGGTCGTTTTTTTTTACAATTTTTCAAAAACAATTCTCGTCAAGTAGAAGGTACCAATATTATCAATATTTCTACAAAGTTTCAACTCAATCGTCTTAATAGTTTTTAAATGATCCTGTTCGCTAATTTCGATAATGCAGTTTTGAGAAAAAACGTGTTTGAAGCTCACGCCCGCTCCGAATTCGAGCGGTGAGACACAACGTTGACGGGCCGTAACGTTTGAAGTTTTTCGAATTTCGCTTTGAAACTTTGGGAAAATATTCTACATATACAGTTCTACCCTTTAAAGAATTTTTTGTTATCCTTGTAAATGTATATCCCGCCTTAATGGTGCGTCCAATTGCTTCCTTGAGTCCTGGAATGGTCTGTGGATCATTGGCATACACTTTTCCTTTCAGAAAATCCTGAAGATAGAAGTCCAATGGCGTTAAATCACACGATCCGGTGGCCAATTCACATGGCCGCGGCGCGAGATAACACGACGTGCGGACTTTTCGAACCGTCTTTACAACATTTTCACAATTTTTTTATTAAATTTTCACGATTTCTATGCGTTGCTCGATCGTGTAATTCTCCATGACTAAACCTCAATACTTCCTGATGCCAATTGTCAAAGATTAGTACTCTATGTTCGCCACAAAAAAATGACGCACAATTTAAAATGTCAGGTCATTTTGAGACACTCTTCAGTAGGACGTGATCTGACCTATCGACAGTTGCAGGATTATCCATTCATAACAGGACACCCTGTATATATTCAAGCAGAACACGGACAGAGAATGCATGAAAGGTTTGGAATCAATGTAGTTCTAAGGGCAATCCGATGATATGTTTGAATACAACTAAGGCCCTTTTGTATTGCGAGAGAGAGAAAGAGAGACAGAGAAGGGCAAAAGGGCCTTGTGATATTCAAACATATAATCGGATACACACACACACACACACACACACACACACACACACACACACACACACACTCAAGGAGAACATGCGAGGGAAACAGCAACGACAATACCTTCATCAGACCTATACGTACAAGTAGGCTGCCCAAAAACCCATATCGAACCGTTGTTCAATGTTGCACATTGAATTCCACGTGTGGTCGCAATATAGCAGACGGATTCACTTCCCTCGCATATATCGCCCCATCCAGTAGGCGTCAGCTTTCGCCATTTAGGATATGCTTTCGGTGGTGACGCGGTTCGCCTTTATTTTCGCGACGGTGTCATCGTTTTACGTTACTGTACGTTGTGTATGTGACCACGGGAGGAGGATATAGGCGATACGATAAAAGATGCAGGATACGCGAGCGGTAGATTTGCTTCATGCGATGTGGCGACAGTGTGCGACGCCATAACCGCGAAACCCAGGTATAAATTGTTCCACGAAAGCGCACGTTTAGCATACGTTTCGTGTATGTGCTAGTCCCGACATCCATACTGACATTCACCTCCACCCCGCTAGCCTCACTTTCACACCGTTCAACCCTTTGGCTTCTACAAAGCTCTCTCCATATTATCCACCCATTCATATTCATGTCTCGTGTGAGCTAAAACCATACTCAGATTTTCGTCGACAAGGAGTGAGGGAGGCAGAGAGAAAGAGAGAAAGAGAGGTAGGTGGGGGGGGGGGGGTCTGGCAAAATTGGGCGCCTAGGCGAAGAAAAAGGTATGTACAGATGGAGGCAATTAGACGGCTTCCAAAAACAACTATATTGTTGAAGTTTGCATCCTTGGAATGCAACAAAAAACAATGTTGAATTTTGCATCGTTGGATAGCAACGAAAATTCTCATTTCTTTTTTTATTTCCATTTGTTATTTTCAACAAGGATCCTGAAAAACTAACATCCCACAAAACTGTAACTTTAACAAGGATCCTGAAAAAGAATTGATTTTCGTTACATTCCGACGGTGCAGATTTCAACATCATAACAAAAATGAATCATTTTTAATAGTTCAAACTTTTGTTGGCTCGTTTAGGCTGTGAAAATCACATAAAGGTTTTTATGCACTCTTATTAGAGATTTACGACCTCAATTTCCAAAAAAAGGCTTTGGATAATAATAAAAATGAAGAAATTAAAAATGAACAAAACCGCTGTCATCCACCGATGCAAACTTCAGCATCACAAAAAAACTGGCATTGTTCTCTACTATCGTGAATTTATTTTCAGAGCATGCATCTCGACGGTATCTAAAAAAATGAAACTTGATGTCAACAAGATGAAATCAAAATCAGTATCCTCGAGGCAATGTCGAACAACTTTGAGAATGGACGCTAAATGCGTCAGACTTCAAATTTGAAAAAACGGACGAAAAGGTATATATGGAAAGGTGCAGGAACCGCCGTCATCGCAACGGTTTAATTTTTTCGTTCAAATCATTATTCATTGTAGTCAATTAGGGGAGACCGGGGCAAAATGGTATAGCGGGGCAAAACGGTACCGGGGCAAAATGGCACTGGGGCATAATGGGATCGGGGCATAATGGGATAGCAAAAAATGAAGTTTCTTGGTGCTTGATTTGGGGCAAAATGGGACAGGGGCAAAATGGGACGCACAAAAATGAAGTGTCGCAGCCCGCTGAATTTGGGGCAAAATGGGATGACAGGAAAATTCATGCTTCGGCTCTATGAAAGAGCTGTTGAAACATAATCTAATCTAAATGGTGCTTGTGGTTCGTTTCAGTCCACATATACGCAGATAATACGGACTGACCGATATATTTGTCGACACATATCCGTCGATTTCATGGGGAGCGGCGGTCCTAGTTTCATAAA
Source organism: Ophion obscuratus (assembly GCA_964007375.1). NCBI lineage: Eukaryota > Metazoa > Arthropoda > Insecta > Hymenoptera > Ichneumonidae > Ophion > Ophion obscuratus. The sequence goes on along the minus strand of OZ023316.1, from coordinate 40,190,687 downwards.
ACAATTTACGTAAAAATTGACAAGAGTTAGATTTTCATCAATGGCTTGAAAATCAGTATCAGTAACGTGCAGTTGGTTCCCAGCTGCTTCCGATATCGGCAGGCAAAAAATCAAAACGTAAGGCGACATCAAGAAAAGGTACAAGTGGCATTCTTACGAATTCTCCGTACTACAGAGAACTTCGTGAGAAAAATCCAGCGGCGTCGATAACAACCGACGATGACGCATCATGCCTTTTCTGCGGGGGCTTATATTCGAAATCCAAGGAATCCTGGATTCGTTGTAATTCATGCGAGAAATGGGCCCACTATTCATGTGCCCATGCTGACGATAACTTAATCGAGTATGTTTGCGACAATTGTGCCGATAAAAATTAGCTTAGTTAAACAAGCAATAAAAATTAAACATTGCCACCGTTAAATTATAGTATCGTAAGTAGAGTGTGACCCAAATATCGTGTAACATTCAATAAAACCTGTTTTCACTCATTTATTACCCCTCGTTTTTTACCCCTGCATTTCTTTCGTTTCTGCATCGAATTATTCCACTGTCCCATTTTGCCCCGATCCCGTTTTGCCCCAACCGCCTCTTTCTGAGGAGCCTGATTTTCTCCGGCCCATTTTGCCCCAGTCCCGTTTTGCCCCAATGACGTATTTTCCAGCAGTGTTGATTTTCACTATTCCATTTTGCCCCAAACCCGTTTTGCCCCGGTCCCATTATGCCCCGCTATACCATTTTGCCCCGGTCTCCCCTATTCAAATGTCGTGCAGTGATCCTGAATATATGATTTTTTTAAATTCGCACGATGTATGCTGATCACAAGACACTTTAGCGAGCTTATCGCATCAGCTCCCCAACAAGAAGTATGTACTTTCTTTGGGCAACTCGCTTTTTTTTCGTTTCGTTCGTCAAATACTCGCGAGCGGAAGCACTTACGTACTTCTACCGTGAACGCGATTTACACTTCTACGCCTATCTATATCCCCCGACAGTGAAAGATTGATGTGCGGAATTGAAATTTAAAGTTGCGTGTTCGGTTCGGTCGATCGCGCGGGAGACTTTAAGCCGCGCACCGACGCTATAGATTTCCCTGGTGCAGCGACCTCCTCAAATGAGACTTTTCGAGCCCCTGCCGTAGAAACGTGTCAGGCTGTCGCGGGTAGATTAACGATCGCTTTTTCCTTCTTCATCAAGGAAAACATATAAAAAGAGTTTAGACGTCTCACGAATTAAGGGGTCTTCTCACTTTCAACGCCAGACCAAGGCTATTTTCATGATTTTTAAAAATATTTTTATATTATAGATATTTATATAAAAGTTGTTAGACTTAATAAATAAAATCTTCGAAACTACTGAATCGATCCTTATGAAATTCCAACTACATATTCTTTGACACTATAGCTATAGCGCATATTAAGGCTTTTTTTAAATTTTGATACTTACAATTTTTTTGTTGCCAAAAAACGGTGAAAAAACATGATTTTATTGTTTTTCGAAAAATGTCCGCCATTTTGTTATTGTTGCATATATCAAAAATCGTATGATATGCGCTATAGCCATTAACATACTGAATTCACAACCGTTTGATTTTTTTGTTTCTGATGATCCAACCCCGAGATTTTATCAACAGCGCAGACCTACAATTTTTTCAGGAAATTTTTTTAACCACCATATTCGTCTATAAGTAGTGACTTGAACAAATTTTTTTTTTAAATCTATTTCGAAAGTCCTATAAAAAAAAAATCATGAAAATAGCCTTTTTGGCGTCTTACGTGAAAAGACCCCTTCAAGAAAAAAGTCGTTCGCGCGCGCTTTGGGCGCGTTTGACGAATTTTTACGATTTTTGGGCGCGTTTTACGAATTTTTACGAAGTTTTACGATCGTTGGATAGCAATCGACGCCAATTTTCGCAAAATGATGCTACATTTCAGTACTTGCGCAAATTAGATTTACAGAGTTATTTTGATACTTCCGGGCGCAGGATTGAATAGTACAGCAATTCAATGCCCGGCTAATGGTAGCGTACATTTTGGGATATGCCACATCAGCTGCCCATCGTTGTGATGTTTAGTGATATCATAGGAGGTCATCACCGTGACAGGCCGAAGAAGGTCGTATTTACCGAATTTTTTTATCCACTAGATGATCTATTTCGGATTTGGAAAAAAACATATGTTATTAAGCATACATTAAGGTTATTTCGTGTAAATTTTCTTACGAAAAATGTATAAATTAACACCGTTATTGAGATGTAATAGAGCCTCTGTAAAAAAACTGTGTCCCAACGGCCGGATCGATAACTTGACAATGGTTGGTCTGAAAAATAAAAATAAAAAAGTTTTATAATCCGCATAAAAGTACTCATTGTACGTAACTCTTTTTCGAAAAGAAAATGAATAAAATTCACAAACGGCAGGTGTCCAAAAAAAAAACTGCAATTTTGGCGAAATTTTTACGTATTTTTACGGGCGCTTAAAAAATACGAAATTAGAGGGAAAAAACTGCTACGTACAGCGATAGATACTGCAATTACGGACATTTTTAGTATACGTAAATCCTTGCCCTACTTCCTCTTACTAAATCGTCTGTAACTTGGTAAATTTTCAATATTTGAACGTGAAATTTTTTTTCACATACTTTTAAATATGTAAACTTTGAGAAAATGCAAAAAGAAATCGATCTCATTGACCTGTCACAGTGGTGTCCCGCCTTAAGAGAATGACCGTTGTGTCGTGCTTTCAATTGCTGAGAAAAAATCTATACTGATCCAAAAATAGAGACACGATTTTCGTCCCTGTGAGCAGAGATATTATCGGAGTGCAATAAACCTCCGATTAAGAATCTCGAATTAGTTAATTTTTGCGACGGATTAAACATTTCGAATACACGTGACCTTCCACAACTGCAACGTCAGTAGAGGCATAAATTGGTCCTGTCAACGAGGAACATCCCATACATATGGCCAAGATTCTTATCTACATACGTGTGTATGTGGATTACGTAAGTATTCATTCTTGGCTACTGGATAAAGGTTAATGGTAGTCAACCGCCTTATCCGACTGGCTTTTAATCCGCTCGTGACCGCTTTGCATAAAGCTGCATGATTCCCTCCTATATCGCAGCTCCCCGACCGTTTTCACAATGCTCGGAACGGGCTGACTCGATCCGGGGTGCCTTTAAGAATGGCAGTTTTCATTCGTTCCCGTTTTCTTCATTCCCGTTGCAAAAACCCTCGCTCTCGTTCATTTCCGAGTCTGTTTCTTTATCCTTCTCTCTCTCTCTTTCTCTTTCTCTCGTTTCTCTCTCTCTATCCCTCCTCCCTATCACTTCCAACCATTTGCTCTTTGCAGATTCACCGTTGTCCTTTAATAGTCCCTTTTTTATGCGAGAAGCGACTCGGATATTATTGGCCTCCCCGCGAGCTCCGGTGCAATCGCGTTGTACGTGCCTTCGACGTGCCTCGTTGCTACCGCCGCCAAAAGGCTTACGCGCTCGGTGTTCCGCGCCACTTGCACCATTCGTATTATACCGCTTTTCGATGTAGGCTCAGTCGTTCCGAGACTTACATTTCTTTGGGTGGAGGTTTGTCTGACAAAAGGTATGATGAATCCAGTAGTCCACACTGAGAGCTGCTCGTAATAATTCATCGCTGATCACGCAATGAGGGATGTATGTGAGTTAAAGGGTCTTCTCACTTTAGACGCTAAAAAAGACTGTTTTCATGCATTTTTTAAATAGGTTTATATTATAGATATTGATGTAATAGTTGTTACACTTAATAAATACACTTTCGAAATACATTTAAAAAATGTATGTATCTATGTAACCCAAACAAACTTTAAACGCGTTTTTCTCATGAAATTCTTATGAAATTTCAACCACATATTCTTTACAACTATAGCTATAGCGCATATGAAGGATTTTTTTAAATTTTGATATTCACTATTTTTTCCCCGAAAACGGTGAAAGAACACGTTTTTTTTCGAAAAAATTCCGCCATTTTGTTATTTTTGCATATATAAAAAATCGTATGATATGCGCCATTAATATACTGAATTTAAAACCGTTTGATTTTTTTTGTTTCGGATGATCCATCCGAGATTACATCAACAGGGCCTGCGCTGTTGATTTTTTTAGGACATTTTTTTAACTACCATTTTCGTCTATAAAAGTAACTTAAATAAATAATAATTTTTCAAAAAGTATTTCGAAAGTGTATTTATTAAGTGTAACAACTTCTCAATCAATATCTATAATATAAACCTATCAAAAAAATTCATGAAGGTAGCCTTTTTTAGCGTCTAAAGTGAGAAGACCCCTTAACTGCTACCATGTCGATGAAAGTTAAATGCATTGGTAATTCGCGCGTTGAGAGTGTACACAAAATTTAGGTTCGACTAACGCGTTGATGAATTACAATACTTTTGATTCACGGTAGTTGTGCATGCGTTCTTATGAGACGACATGTTAACCTCACAAGGAACATCACCTAGTGTCCGCCTTGGATTTTTTTGAAACTCATGTACACCGCAGAGCATTAAAAACTTTTAAATACTTCAAGAATACTTTTAGGATACTAAATCTAGTATCTAAAAGTAAATGAAGTATCTGAAAACTTTCAGATACGTATTGTTTTTATCAGCGGGAAAATTATTGCAAGGGTTGATACGATCTCTCAGAGTGAAGTATGTCAAAGGCCGACTTTTTGCAGTCTACCGATTTCAGTGAAACAAAAACGAAAATTCTTCTGATGCAAAATGATCAGGGTTTCTCTATGGGTACATTGAAAAAATAATGAAGGGATGAACCGCCCTTTATCTTTCTTTCTCTTATCCCACGTTTATACAAGGTGTATTAAATTGACTTAAACGGGACACATTTTGAGATAGGGATAAAATCAAAGTTTACGTATTTTTTAATTGATTCGGGATAACAAGCTGAAGGGGGTAAACCACCCTTCACTTGAAGTTCCTTATCATAGTTGTTTTTTTCCGTATTTACAATATGTCCGCTCATTCAAAATATTTTCACGAACTCGATTGATGTTTAGAGTATGGAAAAATTCGAAAAAATCCATGGTCCGACTTTGAAATTCTGCCAAAAATGGAAAAACAATTCGAGCTTCATGGATCAAATGGCATTTTTCTGAGAAAATGATTACGAAAAGAATGCGCACAAAGCAGAATTTCACATAGGAAAGGTAAAGAAATGAACGGCGATTGAGTGAAGATACTTATGCGAGTTTACTTAGACTTACACATAGGTCGAGATGGTAGAAAGAAAATGAAGTTTAGATATTCACTCGCAAGCTCCTATCGATGTAGTTTTACCTCCTTAATACGAATTCACCCCAGCACCCTCAACTTTCTTTAAAAATAGTCGAAAAATGTATGAAATGTAAATTAAGTGTATTCCCTCAAGCTTGCTATCTCGCAAAAATGCAAAACAACGTAAGCTTCAATTTAATCCCCCCTCACAGTGTTACTCGTGTCATTCAATTTAACGTACCCCTGTTAAATGTGACGTGAGAAAAATAAAAATAAATGGACATCCCTTCATTTTTGTTTTTCAATATACCCATAGCGGATTTCCGACCGATTCGCACTAGAAGAATGTTCGTTTCTGTTTCACTCTAATCGGTAAACTGCTGCGAGTGAAACTGCAAAACTAGGCCTTGACATGCTTTACTCTAAGGAGTGGTTTCACCACTTCAAAACATTTTTTGCCGATAAAAAGAATATGCATCTAATTATAGGTTTTAATGTTTAAGGTTTTCTAGAATATAATAATCCTAGGTTTTAATGCCCTACCACATGCACGAGTTTCAGCAAAATCAAAGGCGTACACCAAAGTCAAATTCTTTGTAAGACATCATGGGAAGAAGCGTTATGAAATAATAGTATAGTACGCTCTTTATCTTTTGGGTGGGCAATTTATATATAAAAAAAAACTTTTTTGAAAATTTAACGATTATTCAGTACATAATTGCATCGTAGTTAATTGTAATAGGCTGAAACTGCTTATTTTATTCTTCGGCTAAAGATATTAGAAGGCAATGCCAAACATTGTCACGTTGTATACTAACGCTCTAAACAGTTCAGCATATTCACTCTAAAAAATGTTGCCCTCCTAGGGTTAAATAACAACAAATACAGGTAAATTTCCATCTGTAGATTTCCATCCGTATTTTCATAAAGTGGAATATGGTGCGGAATGTATTAAGGGGGAAAGACCCTGTACAGATGAAAGCTTAAAAAAAACAGATAAATTTTGTTTTAATATGATGAAATCCTATCTTTGGAATACAACAAATATCAACTCTGCAATTGCTTATATCTTTTTTCGCCAATTCAGGTTAAGAAAATAACTCAAACGGTTTTGTGTATTCTTAACTCTTCGAGTGCACACTGGGTAATTTTGACCCCATGATCTTTTTCGTGCAAGTACGTATTTTTCAATTTACCTCCTACTTTGAACGAATATTTGGGACCTTCATTTTTGTTTTTCTTAAAAAGCAAAACTTGGGCCCTAAAATAATGATTGACTACAAAAAACATCTCTACAAACAAAAAATTCATATTTACCGAAATACAACGATATGAAAAACGTCTGGGATCTGACCGACCCCACATGCAGTCAGAGTTTTGCAGCGGAGTGTGCAGTCAGAGAGCTAACAGAGATTTACGACGTCAATCTACAAAAAAAAATGCACTATAATAAAGATAAATAAAATAAGAAATGAAAAGAACTTGCGTTGCGTCCCAATGCAAACTTCGACGCCATAATAAATTCACTTTCCACTGGACATTTCCGGCTTGGCGTACATATTATTTCATTTACGACTGATTTTACTCCACATCGAGGACACATGTTCGACAATTTTACATTGCGGCTACTTTTCCTCTGTATATCTCCCATACATCCTTAATTGCTATCAAATCCTTACGGGTAGGAGCATCCTTCGAGTCTCTCAATCCAGTGGTTACTTTTCAGACTTCTCATTGTCTCCCGTGTTTGGTTTTGCAAAGTGGTACTGAAATTGGCATAATTCTGCGAACGTGCCATCGCTGAGTACGCGAATAGCCGCTTTCCGCAGTGGTTGTTTAACAAACAAATCATCATCAACGTGTACCAGCACCAGCCTCGAAGCGTATAATTTCTTCGAAACGTGTGGTTAAAGTTTTTGCAGACTCAATTATCAGATAAAGAAGCACAATTGCAGGAAAAAGGGTGCAATTTTGTAATGCCGTGCCTATACGTAATTACGAATACGGACCGGAGCGCGTAAGTCGAAATCGGGACTAATCAGTACAGGTTTATATTACATCTCCGTATATAGTCACAAGGCTATCGCGAGTGGAAGCCTGCGAGCAGCGTTGCGCCCTTTTTTTCCCGTCCTCGGCCAGTTAATTGATTTTTTTTTCCACTTCCGACAAAACTGTACGTGCTGAGCTCTCGGAGTATCGGCAAAGCGCATGAGCCATCTACCCGTACGGGGGCAGTTGCCGATGTTACGTCTTGGAATCTCGTTAAGTCTCCGGACGATCGGTGCGTACAGTTTACACATCCTAACCGTGTTTCGTGTGTAGTATGGCACGGTATACGTGGAATTGCTACCATAAACAATTGTTAAATCACGCGATATAATGTACAAGGTTTGTTAAAAAAAATAAGGTGGCATTTCAAATTTTTCGCGATACGTACATTCGATTTTCGATTTTTTTTTTAAATGTTGGTAGGTTTTTTTTATGTACGTCCCCAACATATGTTGACATTATCAGCCATTTTGCATATTCAGTTTATTTTTGACAGATATAAAGGTTAGACGTGTTTTGGTGTGCTTGATGATTTTTTGCTATTGATTTGTGGCAAAACAATTCATGGCTTTTGCATCACGATTTTTTGGCCAATAACAACACCGTAATCATGTATCAGCTACCGTATTCACCGGACTTGGCCCCCCCGCGACTTTTTTCTGTTCCCAAAACTGAAAAGACCCATGAAAGGACGGAGATTTTCCACGATTGAGGAGATGAAGACCGCATCGCTGGGAGAGTTCAAGGCCATACCAAAAAGCGCATATCAGAAGTGCTTCGATGATTGGAAAAAGCGCTGGCACAAGTGTATTATATCGGAGGGGGATTACTTAGAAAGAGACAGGATAGATATTGATAAATGAATAAATATTTTTCGAGAAAAATAAAAAGTCACCTTATTTTTTTAAGAAACCTCGCATATGTATTTAAATGGAGATCAATCGGGAGATGAAATTACGATCTTTTATTACTGAAATTCGATGAATAGTTGAAATTGCGACTTCGCAGTGGCAATTTCGGCGAATAATCGACTGAGGATTATTTCATAATTATCTTTGTAACGATGTCGAGGCTTGATGACGTTGAAATTTGCATCGTTGTAGGACAACGATTTTGTTGTTGTTGTAATTTTCTATTTCTTTATTGTTTTATTATAAAAAACCTATTTTTGGCGAATTGTTGTAGTGAATCTCTGATGACAGTGCGTAAAAAGGCATGATTATGATATCTTTGGCGCCTTTATTTGACCCTGGTTTATTGATATTTGGTTCAAAATAAGACTTTTTTCAAGAGTGACAAAAATTGAAATTCAGCGTTTAAGGGGGTGAAACAGGAAAGTCGAAGCATTATTATTTTTGTGGTTCCCAATTTTGACCATGCAGCGTCCATATTCGATAGAAAATGCGACTTTTGTGTGTGTGTGGAATCGTTGGGTGGGTCTGGAGCACCTTCGATGTGTGTGTGGAATCGTTGGGTGGGTTTGGAGCACCTTCGATGTGTGTGTGGAATCGTTGGGTGGGTCTGGAGCACCTTCGATGTGTGTGTGGAATTGTTGGGTGGGTCTAGAGCACTTTCGATATGTGTACGATTCAACGTTGTACCGTTCAACGTTGATTAGTCTTAGGTGCTCTTAATTTCATTTTTCCGGCATATGCTTGGGCACAATTACGATATCTCTGGCGCCTTAATTTTATCGTGGATTATTCATATTTGGCGCAAAACAAACACTTTTAAGAGAATAAAAAAATCGCGATTTTGGCTTCCTTTAGAAGATACAGGACATTTTACGAATTATTCGTTATTAAGCGATTTAGCTGGTTTTCGTTAATGTAGCTTTCTTCGGAATGCGCTATGTCGAGAAAATAAACAAGAACAAACCCAAACAAAGTACGACGTAACAATGTAAAACACGTGGAAAATTCGATTTACATAGAAAATCGGAAAAAATACACTTTTTCTCTTCGAAGCGCTGTAAATCCAAAACTAAGGCTCAAAATGAAAAAAGTTATTCTTGTTTTTCGTATTTTTTTTCGGCCATATTTCATAATCCAATGGTCAAATTTAGGCGCCAAAGATATTGTAATTTCCCCCGTAAAAGTATTTCAGTGAATTGCATGTTCTGAATCTGTCAAAAAGAAATGTTGTCAATTGAAAAGAATTAATTTTCGTGGCACTACTGTCGACATGTATACGAATACATGTGTTGTCACGCACACAAGCTCACTTCTCCTTCTGTCCAAAGCCTCATTTTTCCCCACCTCCCCCTACATTCGTGCAGGCACGAATATATCGTTATTCGACATATCTTGTTCTCGCGCCTCTCCTCTCTTCATACTACCCTTCTCATATCTTTTATAGCCCCCTTTTTTGTATCGCTTTTATACACGTCCGAAGGGAGTTTACTCGGTGCACTCCACGGTACTCGTGATCCCAACTGAAGTACTTCCATGTGTGTTCCATATAAAATTGCCCCGCGGGATATTGAGCTTGTACGATGATGCCTCAGAGCCGGTATAGCTGCACATTAACAGAGCCATATACAACTACGTGGATGTATCAATCTTCAACATTTTATACTGTACATCATATGTGTAACGTAATATATAGGATACGTCCATATACGTAATGCCGCTTATTCATTTTTACCCTCGTTGTGCCCACATACATGTATCATTGGCAATTCGACGAAAACGCAAAAACAAAAAGACCGAGAAAGAAATAAAATGAAAATGAGCTAATTGAGCGAAAGATTTTTTTCACTCTCCCATGCTGGTACGGGGGTAATTATGTTATTACGAACATGATTAATGGACGAGGGAATCACAACAAAATTATATCCCATTTCTATAACGAATCGACATTTCGATGATAAAGAAGACTCAAAAGTCTCGTGAACTGCGTCACGAGATCGAAGTACGTATAAATGAGCACCTCTCGCATCAGCCTGGACGCCAGATGTTTTTGCGCGGTGATTAATTTCTCGGTGGGCAAAGACTGACCGTGCGTTTGCCCGAGCCACACCAGATTAAGCCCCAAGCATGAGAATTACCTAACACACGTTGACACGCAACTTACCGTCTGATACGCGCGCAACACACGCCCAACGTCTTGAGACAAGTGATGAGTGACAGGCGCGTTACACCGCATGATTTCGCGAAAAGAATAGAAACATTTGTTACGGAAGAAAATAATCTAATATAAGAACTGGTAAGAATTTGATGCTGATTTGATTAGGGGTCTTGATGTAGGTAGGTAATCATAGGGGTATCCCTCTCTGGAAGCCCAATTTGAAAGGTCAGAATGATGATTTTTTTTCTAGTAATACATTGGTTGGAATACATTAATTTTTTCCCAGCATGTACACATGTGTGTGGTTACGATGTGATTTTTTCGGAAGAAAATCCTTCGAAGTGTTCGTGGTGTTGAAGTTGGCGTTGCCGTCCACCTCTACCACGCTCAAATGTAATATAAGACGGAAACAAAACATTTTTTCTTCAAATATATCCAACTGGCTATGGGTTCACGATCCACTTTTCGAAATTTCGAAAATTACGAAAAATGATAGCTTCTCCAAAGAATATTTTATTTTTCTCTTGGAAAACAGCATGCTGAGGTGATTATTATAAACAAATGGTTCATCCAATTAAAAAATGCGATCGTGAACCGAAAATGACTACTGTTTGAACGCTAACTGTGCAAATTCAAGTCAATAGTGTGAAAGTTACTCAAGATGCCAATCTTGCCGTGTCAAGATATGCAGTTTCGAGATAATCGCGTTCAAAGTTTTGGTATATGTTTTACTTGTGACATATTGTCGTCTTACCGCTAGTCAGCGATTCCGGCACCATATAAGTGTCCTTCCTCATCATCGAGATCGTATTGCACACCTAATCTATGCTATCTGTGGGCAGACCGGGCCTCTTTTGAGTGTTCTTGTGCTTTGATCTCCACTTTCGTTACACGCGAATCATCCTTAACTTTACACTCTGTTCCACTAGAATAGGCGTAACTTCGTCAATTTTCGCAATATCAGGGTCTGGTTGGTCATAAAATATTCTTAAAAGTTCACACTATAACAATATGCAAAAAAATGATTATGTAAGTTACCAGAGAGCTATACTCCCTTAATGTTTGCTTGGAATACCACGCTTTTCTAGATAGAGTTTATCATCCTGTTAGGTAGTATTTCATACCGTTGCAGTTTGCATCGTTGAAATGCAACGAAATTTAATTCCCTTGTTTCGCCCTCTTAGGTTGTGAAAATAACTCACATTTTTTACGTATCCTCATCAGAGATTTACGACCTCAAATTGCAAAAAAGGCTTTTGATAATGATCAAAATAAAGAAATTAAAAAAAAAATGTAATATTTGCAGTTCAATTGAGGGATTCTTATTTCGAAGTGAAGAAGCGCCATTGCATCATGAAGTGTCTGCAGAGCTGAACAAATATTAAAGGATACGTTCGTAAATATTTTTTATACTTTGCAACAATACGAATTCTTCTAGTAGGCGAATCTACCGCCCAAAATACTATGCAATAACATTAGATACCAATTATATTATTCTAGGAGCAGGAGGGTAGAGTTCAGTAATGAACTACGTGTGGTGAAGTAACGAGTGTGGTGTAAAAGTGAAGCGGATGGGATCGTAGAAGTGCAGAAGGGCATACGAAGAAACGTTAAAAATAAATAAAAATAATAATAAAAAATACTAATTAAAATAATCATCGTTACTAATTGAAGTTATCATTTATTGGTAAGGTACCACAACCACTGGTTTTGAACAAAACAAGACAATAAAAATAGATACGTTTCTCAAAATGTATTCTCTTAATAATAATAACATAAATAATAATTACGTAATATATAAGAAATCTAATTTTCACAATGTTTATATTCGAATACAACTGACAAGGAACATCCCTCAGATGACACCCTTCGATTTTGTAGAAATTTGGATATGTTACAAAGCACCGAAAAGTAAGCGAAACGTATTTTTTTTATCGGCGGAAAAACGGCTTTAAGGGCTAAAACGCACCCTCAAGAATGGGGATGTTTTTCGTTTTTCGTCGATAACGTTTTAACGATACGAGATATTGAAAAAATTCAAATTGCAATAATGTTTATTTTTTTGTGCACTATACATTGGAGATGAGAACGATAACGTTATCGATGAAAAACGAAAAACACCCCTATTTTCGAGGGTTCGTTTCACCCCTTAAAACCGTTTTTCCGCCGATAAAAAAAATACGTATCACTTACTTTTCGGTGCTTTATAACATATCCAAATTTCAACAAAATCGAAGGGTGTCACCTGAGGGATGTTCCTTGTGAATACGAAAATTACCATTACATATAATTAACCATGTCGCTTCAAATTTGAAAACGTTCGCCTAAAGTATACGAAAATAAAATACATCCACCCTGTTAAAGCGAATTGGGGAAAAATAAAAACAAATTTCCCCTGAGGAGAAAACAAGTGGCGTATCTCCTCCGAATTGCGCGGGTTCTTCCGGCGCAGAAAAAGGATTAAGCGATACGTGGTCTGACCACTACGCGACACGCGAACCTCATACCATGACTACGGGGCGAGATATCCAGTGGAAAAGAGCTAGAGCTAATTAAATCGTGACGGGGTGGCAGATAGGACGGACCGACTAAGAGTTTAGCGAGAATCCGCGTAGGGAGAAAAAGAGAGACAGAGCGAGTGGGGGAGTCAGATAGTGGCTAGAAATTGCAGAGGATTCTTCGCCCTCTCTCAGCTCTTGGGCCGAGAGAATTAAACGCTGCCCGGCCGTGCTCACGTTGGAAAGAGGGTAAGAGAAATTGGCAGTGCACGGTGGCGGGTTTAATGCGGGGGTGCTAAATAGAAGTCGCGTAATCTCATGCTCATGCACTCGCGCCGGCTCCTTAAGAATATCCATCTACAGTCCAGACAAATAAGGGTACTGCATTTTTTTTCATCCATTGAAACATTGTTTTAAGTTGAATTTAATTTGTTAAACATCACTTTTTTTCACACATTTTAAAAATAAACTTCCGTAAAAAGACCATAGAAAACCATAAGCGTTAATTTTTTTTAATCGTTAAAACATTTTTTTCAAAGTTGGAATTACTTTATGAAAATTCCTGGTCTCACGCCTTTTTAAATGAAGCTGAAGTTCTCATCGTTAGAATGCAATGAAAATAAATATTTCTGAATTTATTTAATTTCTTTTAGAAGATTTTACATACAACGTAAAAATCCCTCACCCATTGTTGAAGATACTTATTTAGCGATCTACAAGGTAAATCTGAAAAATGAGTTTTGTATAATAATAAAAATAAGGAAATTAAAAAATAAAGAACTTTTGTTGCATTTCGGGGATTCAAACTTCAACATCATATTTAAAAAATAAACCTTTGTAAAAAGAACGCAGAAACTGATAACGGTGTTACATTTTTTCCAATTATTGAAACATTTTGTCAAAGTTTAAATTAATTTATGAAACGTTGCTTGTTTCACTAATATTAAAAATAAACCTTCGTAAAAGAAACACAAAAAATCACCTTCGGGTCGATTTATTTTTCAATGTTGCTTCGTATGCCCTTCGTGAAAGCCCGGATGGCTCTCACGATCCGATACCTTTTAGTTTTAATTTCATTAAAAGTAAAAGCTATCGGATGCGATGATATTTCCTTTCGAAGAGAAAAAGTCTGAAAGGAATGGGAAATAAATGTACTTTTGGACTCGATTGTACTTTGAGTGCATTCTTAAAGCAAGGCGGGTTGTATAGACCAAACTTCCATTCGCGAGTTAACAAACGTCCCTAGAGAGCTCTACAGTCAAGAGAGAAGAAGCAAGATCCCCCAGTGTAGGACGGACAGAATCGCTTAATTATACTATACAGAGTAATCTAACAAACCGCACGCCTCGCATCCGGTGATTAACTTCCGCATGATTCGAGCACTCTGCACATCGTGACCACTGATAGTTTCATCTTCATTCGTGCAAGAGTTATTCCACGTGAACGTGAACGAAAAAAATATCGCTCATATATACAGTGACTGCATTAGAAGCATGCCACTTGATTTTATTGAAATTCTCATCTGATGAAGCAACGACACAGAAAAATGAGCCCCGAGACTTTGGTCCTGTGCATCAAAACTTCTTTTTTTTGTATATTTCCTTTTACGAATCGATTGTTCGAAAACGAAACAAATGAAATGCTTTTTAAAAGTTGTTTCAAACTTTCGGTTTATAGGTTGCTCTATCTATGATCTGTAAGGTTGCATCATTAGACTGCAACACTTTTCTTTTCCATTTCGTTATTTTCATTATCGAAAATCTTTTTCGTGCAGCTGTAGGTTGCATTTAAGGGATTCTCGTAGCTGGAAAGCGTGAAATGGCATTGAAAAACTAGTTTGTTACATTTCGTTGTAGCAAACCACGATGTCGAAGTTTGCATCGAAACACGACAATTCATTTTCATATTTTTATTCCCTTATTTTCATTATTATGCCGAATGGTTTTGTGCACATTTCGATTGCCGGATCTGCATAAAAGCGTCTTCAGAAAGGCTTGGCCGATTTTCATCTGTAACATATGTGAAAATATATATAAGAAAGGGAAAAAATTTATTTTCATTGCACTGTAATAAAAATATCATTGATGTCAATCGCATCAAACTTTAACATCGTAACTATCTAGGATCGAAACCGTTTCATTTATGGTACAAAAAGCCCATACGCATGTACGTATGGACAATACTCATACTATGCAGCAACACTAGCTCTGTGTATTACTGCGTATAGCGTGCATACATTGAAAGTAAACTCGCGACGCGTGCTCGGTTCGCGTGCCGCTCATCAACGTCCCTATATATATATATATATGCGTAACTCAACATTTGATCAGCATGTTTTGCGATCCTTTTCTGCTTGTACATCGTTCCACTTTTTTTTTGTTATCGTCATCGCGCATCTTCGCAAACTGGCTTGTATCGATGATTCTCATCTTCCGCAATGAAACGATTGGATCCGTATCAATTAAGTGTGCTCCTGTTCAGACGATTCCCATACGTTCATTTCTCGATTGGAAAATATTCAGACGCTGATAGTACCGACAATTTTTCTCCACCTCAAAACGCTACATGCCACGTAAAATAGCCAGTCCAAAAATTAACATGAAGTTAACGTAAGTTAACGTCGAATCAACGTCGAAGTTTGGATGCAACTAAAATTAATTCGTTTTAGCGTCTTCATTTTTTGGTCGTTTTAGGCCGTTAAAACCACTTACTTGGTTTTACCTATTCTTATTAAAGACTCATGCGCTCAATTTGTAAAAAAAAACGATGTCAATAATGATGAAAAATAAAGAAACGAAAAAAAAACATCGTTGCACTCCAAGGATGCAAACTTTAACGTCATAAATCAACTGCGATACCGGTATGTTTATATCCTACTGCAATTATCACCAGTTCTCCGTTTATTTATTTATTTCCCAACTACTTATTTTTCCTCGTTATCTCTTTCGCAATAAAAAAACCACATTCGCTTTTTTATCGCGCTTTTCTTCGCAACGAAAAAATGTATACTAAAAATAGTAATACAGATATCATATGGTACAAAATGAATGCTTAATACGGCGTTCGTATGGGTATGCGCGTGCATCCATTGCATTTTCAAAATTTGCGATATTCCGGTATCGATGAACGAATAACCGAGCAACAATGTGTGAATTTAAAAAAAGCATTATTCGAAAATTGTTGAGTAGCGCTTGAGCTGGAGTAGCTGACTAGCACGTTGAATGCATACATATCTATGGAGTTCTTCTAACACACACACCGACGCTATGGTGCACGTCGATCGCCCGGAACCCGGAGACGGCTTTTCAATGAAACGAGGAAGGTAAAAGCTGCTTTACCGTGTGCCCATACACCGAATCGATATTTCCACGTTCATCCATACGCGTATGTATATACAATACAGCGGATATACCCTCTACTGCCGTTCGCTACTCCCCCACCCTCCATTTACGTATTGATACCAGTGGGTATAACTTTTTATATGCACGCTCTCGCCATCGGAGAAACCACACTACATCGAACTATACGTACGTATGTACGTGTGGATGTGTGCACGTATATCGGTTCAACCCGTTAGCGGAGCTTTTGGCTCTCGTCCTCTCTGACTCGGTCTCTCTCGCTCTATGGTGGTCTCGGGACCGGATGCTTGGACCGAATGAAGATAAACCCTCGCTATGGTATACTGGTGTACGAGTCAGCATTCACAAACATAAATAGACACACAAGAACGATGATTTTTTATTCGCGCAAGTGCCTTACGTTCCTAATTACATGCTAAACAGTCTAAGGTATTATTATGCCGCACTGTCACGTAATTTCACATAGCTGACATCCAAACTATTACTGACATCCAAGATATTTACTTTATGTGTATACATATATATGATGCAGCTATATGCAGACATTGTACATGAAGATACATCAGATTACATATATTAGCTCTACCTTGACTTCTTTTGCAATCCTTTTAATTTCTCTCATACGCGGTCTATGCAGAAATTTGTTGTGGAGTCTCCAGACTTTTCCACATGCCTACAGGGATTCGATAGAGATGCCGCACGTAGGCACATTGGCGATCCAAGGGAACTTCGCCCTATTTCCCGAGTCACGTAGTTTGCGATTTTTTCATCTGAAATTCTCAACCTGATTTTGTTGGATCACCCCAAAAAAATATCCTTTCGTGATCCCACGCACAAATTTGTTGGGGAGTGCAAAGATGCATCCACATCGTTATATGAGATTGAAGTTAGCATCGTTGGAACGCAGTGCAAATAAATGCTTGGGAATTTCTTTTCATTTCCTTCCACGAAATTTGCCTACAGAAATCCCTTAATTATTTTTATTAGATAATTATTCTAAAAATTACAATAATAATATGTGAAATGGATTTGACATAACAATAGAAACATGGGGATTAAAATGCAACGAAGAACATTCGTTGCATTCCAACGTTGCAAATTTCACCACCATCATCTCTGTAGAGATTTGTTAGGGAGACCGTACAAAGTTCTCATTTGGATCAAATTGAATTCTGCACTGTTCCCTCATGAACGTCACTTGAGAATTCTTACCACGTTGGAATAAAAAATATGTGAATTGTCACGAGAAAAAACTACGCTGAAACATAACCTGCACGCTTCGCAGGCGTGCGGTGATATTGTGTCAACGTGCAGTAAAATAAATACCAAACGATAACTACAGTGAATTTTCAGTGGTGTGATTCCAATCGATCTTTAAGATATATTTTTTAAGCTACTTGTATCTTTCCATGATAAGGTTTGTGCTTTTTGAACGTCCACTTATTTTGCGTATCTATATATTGTTGTTTGAAAAAACTGAAAGTACAGAATGCAGTGGGGATCCATCAAGAATCGTATCGGATTCTGTTCGATAATGTGCAAATCCTTTAGGATTCAAATTTAATTCGTACATAGGATTCCAATGGGGGATCCGTATTAGAATTCAATGTACGAGCGCGACGTTTTAATATATGAATCCAATGCAATGAGTCATTGGATTCCTATCAGGAAGTAGTATGGGAATCCAATTGGATCCCTACGACACTTTCTGCACGGGAATACCACATATGAGCTTCCGCGACATTGACTGCTGAATGCAGCTGCGGCTATGGAACGGTCCAGTATGAGGTGAATCTACTCTTCAAGTCCGTTTCGCCAATCTGAAACCACTCCAGAATCATCGACTGTGCCGTATCAATAATGCGTGCTTTTAATCATCATTGCACAGCGGCATCATTTGATGCTCGAGGTGCTGCTGAACTGGTCACTGCCCTCAAGAAATATTTCGATTTTTGCGCGCTCAAAGCCATAGCAGTAGGGTCAGAGTGGGATCAGTGGCTCATTTTTTTAGGGGTCTATAGCTACCTAACCGCTCACATAATCTCAATGCAACCTTGACTAAACGGGAGGTGCGTTCAATGGCTTTATTATGTTAAAACATACTGAACGGCCTAACCCAATACATATTGAGATAATAACCATTTTTTTAAATTTGATTTGACCCACTGTGCACTTGGGGGTGTACACAGTGAAACATGCCTAATTTCACAGTCAAACAAAATTTCAAAATCAAGCAAAATTTGAAGAAAATTACCCTGATCCACTGTACACACGGTAATGGAGTGCTTTTCTCAATACAATGGAGAGTATTGTACAGTAAACTATTGAAAAATTAATTTTTAAAAAGGCAGCATATTATGAGATCAATCACAATCATGATGAATATTAATTAACAATGAGTGCCTTCCTAAGGGGCCATTTATAAAACACGTGACGCAGTAAGGGCGGGGGGGGGGGTAGGAAAATCGTCACACTTTGTCACAGAGGGGTGGAAGGGGGTTCGAGCAAAAGTCGCGAGACGCTATAAGCATATTGAATCTGGAAAAGGGTGATACTGAGACGCTAAAAATTTTCTGTACTGCCCACCCAAAGATCCGACTACGAGGAAGTCGTAACTTCTCTGATATCGATTGAGACTTACCTGAAGCATCCTTGGGAACACATTGCATTCTAGGTGCATCGTGATAAAAGATTATCAAATTATTTATTATTGATGTTACATAACATAAATAATATATTTCTTACTACGTATAAATTGTACGTTTTTATATATTACATATATATTTACTTAAAGTAAACAATATAGCGGAGACCGGGGCAAAATGGTATAGCGGGGCAAAACGGTACCGGGGCAAAACGGCACTGGGGCATAATGGGATCGGGGCATAATGGGATAGCAAAAAAATGAAGTTTCTTGGTGCTTGATTTGGGGCAAAATGGGATAGGGGCAAAATGGGACACACAAAAATGAAGTGTCGCAGCCCGCTGAAATTGGGGCAAAATGGGATGACAGGAAAATTCATGCTTCGGTTCTATGAAAGAGCTGTTGAAACATAATCTAATCTAAATGGTGCTTGTGGTTCGTTTCAGTCCACATATACGCAGATAATACGGACTGACCGATATATTTGTCGACACATATCCGTCGATTTCATGGGGAGCGGCGGTCCTAGATTCATAAAACAATTTACGTAAAAATTGACAAGAGTTAGATTTTCATCAATGGCTTGAAAATCAGTATCAGTAACGTGCAGTTGGCAGAAAATAAATTAAAAAAAAAACAAAGAAAGAAAAAACAAAAAAAACCATAAACTGCACGCGTCAGATTATAAAAATTACTTGATTATTTAAATAATTAATAACGACAAAGAAATTGTACCAATCGAATAAGAAGGCTCAAATAACAATTTACGTCAAGTTTGGTACAGTTCTGACCGCAGAATCAAAAGTAATTGTTTAACAAACTTTAATAACAAATGAAAAATTAGTATTTTTTTGAATGTTGAAGTACTTAAATTTATTGTAAAGTCAAAAATAATAATAATTGTTTAAGCGATTGAGTTAACAAATAAAAATTGTCGTCTTCTTTAATGTTAAATTACTACGATTAATCAAATTTCAACGAAATCGAACGAGTCGACCTTGAAACATTGCCTTAACCGCATGTCCAATCATTATATTTGGTCAAAAAATGAATACCAAAAAATCAATTGAAGTTTTAGACTGCATTAATAGTCATTAATGCATTAATAGACTACACCAAACTTGCGAAGATTCTAACCGAATGATAAAAAAATATTATTTAAACAATTTCATTAACAATTAAATTGCTCGAATCGAATTGTTACGCTCGATTAACAATTTCCAAGAAATTTCAGAAAATGCCGATCGTACAATGAAGAATAAATATTTGAACAATTCAATTAACAAATGAAAACCGCTGCAGTCTTTAATATTAATAAATTATTACGCGTAATCGAATCTCAACGATATAAAATGAGTCGATATCAAAATACGTCTTTAAAAATATGCTAATTAATGCAATTTAGTTAAACGATAAATATTAACAAACTTATCGTATCACCTGGATTGTTAAGCTCAATTAACATATCCATTGTTTTATTGAATGCATCGGCCGTAGTTTCGTGAAAAAATAACTATTTCCACAATAATAGAACTTTTTTCATCCGCCATATTGGATTTTCAGTTTTTAGTTTTTCATTCCAAACACCTATCCTCAATTCATGATTTCGATATTCTGAAATCAATGTCTTATGTTTTTATTCGTTATCTAAACGATTACGTATTTATTCATCTATCATTATTTCGCAACAAAATCATGAGGTACATTTTATTGTTGTTGAACCCTAGTCAATGTTATTTTTGTTTAACAGTGAGACGCCATACGCGTCCATTGTGAGTCGTTTTTCCTGGATTCGTTGTAATTCATGCGAGAAATGGGCCCACTATTCATGTGCCCATGCTGACGATAACTTAATCGAGTACGTTTGCGACAATTGTGCCGATAAAAATTAGCTTAGTTAAACAAGCAATAAAAATTAAACATTGCCACCGTTAAATTATAGTATCGTAAGTAGAGTGTGACCCAAATATCGTGTAACATTCAATAAAACCTGTTTTCACTCATTTATTACCCCTCGTTTTTTACCCCTGCATTTCTTTCTTTTCTGCATCGAATTATTCCACTGTCCCATTTTGCCCCGATCCCGTTTTGCCCCAACCGCCTCTTTCTGAGGAGCCTGATTTTATCCGGCCCATTTTGCCCCAGTCCCGTTTTGCCCCAATGATGTATTTTCCAGCAGTGTTGATTTTCACTATTCCATTTTGCCCCAAACCCGTTTTGCCCCGGTCCCATTTTGCCCCGGTCCCATTATGCCCCGCTATACCATTTTGCCCCGGTCTCCCCTAAATTGTTCGTTCTGAAATAATTTATTGAAATGGTTTTAGTATTTTACTTGCTTCTTATTGTTGAAATAAAAAATAAAAGCAGAAAGGGGGCTCCATGTTACGTAATTTCCAGGAGAGGCAGGGGGGTCGAATATTTATTAAATTTGCGTCTCGTGTTTTATGAATGGCCCCTATTGAGGTAGTGCCAGTACCTATCTAAATCACAACGCGAAAATATTCATATTATGACTTACCTCTGTGTACCTCGAAAAATTGAGCCACTCTGTACCGACCCTCTCTTTGTTCTCAAGCGGGAACTGACAAGTTTCTATTTTTGTTAGGTTAACAAACACAATGCTCAAATACCGGGAGAACAATGACTTCGAACATAACTGCGATGGTTAAAGAAGCAAAAAACATACAAACTCTGCTGGTTTTTCAACTTTTGACACCAAGTATAATATAAAATCACCTCTCACAACCGAATTGCGCGAGAGCGACTCACAGACAGGTTCAAACCTATTGGCATCCGAGGGCAGTTCTAATGTGAAAAAAAACGCACACATATACATATCCACTTCTGAGAAACAGGAAAGGTTCAGTGTACCCACTGTTGCCACTGTTCCCACTTTGACCCTACACCTTCGAAGATTTTCGCTGTAAATCAACGAAATGGAGTATCAATTATTGATGATCGTTTTTTTCTCAATGACGGAATATTGCAACGAACGATGAAAGTTTGAAAAAATGATCATACATTTTGCGCAGATGCGTAGGTGAAACTTGGACAGGTTAGAATACAAACTTTTACGCACTGTCCCATCACGAGTGGACATTCGAAAATTCATCTATGGATATTCAAGGTGCGTAGCCGAACGGCGACATTGAATTTCGTTCAAGCCAGGAATAAAGTGCGATTCCCGTTCTCGCGGGCCCGCGTCTCGTGACACGCACCGGACGCGCACGTAGCGCGAGACACCAGGAGAGCGTACACGAGACACGCCGAGACCCGACGATCTCTTCCCTTCACTACTTTTTTTTTCCTTCCTCTCTCTATAGGTCTTCTAGGATTTTGTTCACAGGTGAGCTCGTAGTCGCCTGTGTTTGCCGATTTTATTTCCTTTTTTTTCTGCTTTATATTCTGAATTTCTAATGCCGGGTTCGTAGCCTGTAAAAAAAACTATATGATCTCGGCGAGTCTCCCGCGTGCAAACACGAGCAAAGAAGTCGAGGTGCCTTCCTGCTTTTTTTTCGCGAAATACGGTGACGCAAGTGCTCGTGGAAGTGTCATTTTTTTTTGACCAGCTGAAAAATCTATTGAAGAAAAAAAAAATTATTCCAACATTTGACGTTTTCATTGTATTTTAAATACTTTTTTTTCCCTTTTTGAGACAACTGTTGTCGAACATTGTGAATTGGCTATGAATAGGATTGGAATAATGAATTTTCGAGTGCACGTCGATGAGTTAATGCCTGTCGATGAATAAGCTATATAATATTATATGCACGTTTCCGTTCGGTATTCGACGTAACCCGAGAACGCTTCATTTTACGTCCCCACGAGGCATCACGCGGTTTGCATATAATGACGAGTAATAACGCATCGGGTGCGGGTCAAACAGGTACCAGCAGGATAGCCTGCTCATATGCCGGTATATATTTATATATTTGCCTATACATATACATATCAGACGTGAACAGTTATATGGAGTCGTCGTCCGCGCTTCTTGACCACCGTTCGTATGAAAAACCGTTTTGAAATCATTTTCGAAGGAGGAACGACGCATCCCAATAAAATATAATCTCGACGAAACACCAAAAACATCTTGATACTGTTACTGCACAGTTGGCATACCTTTTATTACATGTCTAGCGCCTATTGCCGTAATATTTTGTTGCCGAGCGACCTTTCAAGTAAAATACTGGTTGACATTCGACGCAGCTACGATGACGACACGTTATTGTGGATATTTCGGATTTGCAGTGGGTTGAATTGACTCATTCGATTGGTCTTGTGTTTGGGTTTACCCAAGGGTACACTGGGTGCCTCACACCAGAGCTTTTTTTTTGTAGCGTACTCTAAGCAGGTAAGGATTTAGCCTCAGCAAAGCTTGATGTAGAGTCTCCCTTCAATCGTGGAATAGGTTATGGATGGCAGAGCATCGTTGGGCTTACAAGGAACCCAAGTGTCCGCTGTCGATTTTGTTGAAACTCATATAGGGAAACCCGGGGCAAAACGCCTACGCGGGCTAAGATGAATCATAATCCTAGCCACTAAACAGTGTGTGCGAGTACAGTGCTCCCGTTGGAGGTTAGAGGGGCGGCGGTGAGGTGAAAGAGTGTGAAAGTATCAATTGTGACACAAGCACACGTCTCGAGGGAGAAAACAATATCGATTTCTTAACAAAACGATGTAATTTTTGATAAAGTTCAACATCGTTTCAGTTCATTTGATTTGCTG
This sequence comes from Ophion obscuratus, assembly GCA_964007375.1. Classification (NCBI taxonomy): domain Eukaryota; kingdom Metazoa; phylum Arthropoda; class Insecta; order Hymenoptera; family Ichneumonidae; genus Ophion; species Ophion obscuratus. The sequence continues at coordinate 40,167,076 of OZ023316.1, read as the reverse complement.
ATATTGATTAGACACGGGTACGTAAATACAATGAAAGTACTAATTATTAATATAATAAGAACGGTTTGCCAGAAATTTTCAAGGTTATTGCGTGATTTTTGTTTACTCGTTAACCGTCTAATGGGGCAAGATGAATACAAGCTGTCGCAAAGCCGGATTATTTCACGACTTACCACTATTTACGTTAAGAAGGGTGGAATTAAACTAGTAAAGGTGGAATTAAACTAGTAAAGCATTTGGTTCCTCTTTAACCGGTGTTTCTACCTGGGGAAGAAAAAGAACTTACAAATGATTAAAATGATATCGAAGCAAGATTATTCGGACTAATCCTACAAAACTTATACGATCGGCTTATCAAATTGCTGGTATTGAGAATGAAACCACTTTTACATGCGAAAGATGCCAATAATTCGTGTCCCATCATTCTCCCAGCGCTGTTTCATCTTGCCCCACGTACAGAGTAAGATGGGAAAAATATAGGTTTAATTAAAATTATATATTTTATGGTACAAATCAGAAAGACTGATTTTTTTGCTTCCAAAGTCAAAAGATGAATAAATGTTGATTAGGTTAAAAAATAATTAACGTTGACTGACTTATATATGCATTGTTTTATTTGTACATGACCTTAGCGTCAAAACACCCTTTTCGACGTTTCGAAACTTTATGAACACTATGACAACTTTTCGACAAATATTTCACCAAAACAAAGTTTCATCTGGGAGGAAGCATAAACTTGAAAAAGATAAGAAAAAAATTCCATAATGAAAGAGTGAAGAGTAAATTACAGTGATATGAAAAAGCTATGCTTTCGTCCGTCAAAATAATTGCATTGTCTGCCGCGAAAAAAGGCCTATGTTTTTACCGTGAGTGCCAATTTTTCTCTACAAAATGCTTCGAGAAAAATTTGCGAATATATAAAATTATAGGATTTATGATTTTTTAAATGAAAACCGAGCATTTCTGAAAAGTTTCTCCCAACAATGTGATTTATTTACAACAACGAGGTAAACAATTTTTTTTCCATAACCATGTTCGTGTACATTTACCAAGAAAGTCTACGAATTTCGCGGTATCGTAACGAATGAAATACTGCACATTGATACACTATTGCATTCGAACTTATTTTTATTTCTACCAATTCATTTTGGTGCTTGTTCATACTTTCTCCGATAAAAAAGCAATTGAATTTCCAACGTCTCGAACGAAAGTTGAAACGAAATTCAATTCGAGTGATATATCAGGTATCGCCTGCAATTGCAACGCTTCTGTTCTTCACGAGCCTTGACTTACATCTATTCTCGTATCTTTTTAGTTTGTAGTGTTCCACAAGATATATAGGAGGAGCAACTTTTCCGTCGAAAAGTGAGCAAAGAAAGGCATTTTTATGGGGCAGCGTTAAAGCTGCGTGTACACCTGGATGAAACTTCGATGAAAAACGGCTCGTAGGTATATCTATGTATGGACAGACACAAGAGGAGAGGTCGCGTTTCTCGGGTAATGAAAATTTTGCCCATTCGTTCCCCGTCGTGACTTTGACTCCGCTTTACGTTGTCCGGGATCAGCTTGTCCTGTTTATACCCCCAGTTTTCGGGGACAGTGCAATTTTTTTTCGTTTCACCCTCCCCCTCTCCATGGCTCTTTTTCCGGCTCCCCATATCGGGGTAGCTGACACGCTCTTCTGTAATCTTTGTAGTATTTCCTCGTCGTTTGTAAAAAGAGACACAAAAAATACTGTGGAATTGGCATGCCAGCTGTGATTCGTGGGATGAATAAAAAAAATGAAAGGTTTACCCATAGCTTAGTTCCGCTAATGAAACGCGTGTTGCCAACTTTTATTGTTTTTTTTTCTTCCCATCGCCCGTAGATAGAGAAAAAACCGGAGGGACGAGCGTTGCAAAAGCGGAATAAAAAACAACGCAAAACAAAGATTTAATTCGATCTCGTACGTGCTTCGTGTTTCTATGCGTTCATTTCACGTGGATATGGATACGTGGACGAGTTATCGCGATCAAAGCGTTAACGAGCACCCCGCAGCGTTTATTTTTTGCGCTGCTCTTTGAAACGCCCCCTTGAAACGCTCGCAACGTGTATATTCGCGTACTTGCGTTATATCATAGTGCGAGGGCACGTGTAAGTCCTTGCGTGCACACACACACCCGAGCGCGCGCGAGCGCACACATGCTGATAAGTAACTTGCAAGGAAAGGTTGCGAGGTCGATCTCTCCGTTTGCGATGAAATTTGGCATGCTTGTAGAATGGGTAAAAATAGGCGACACGATTTTTTTTTTAATGTGCGGATGCCGATTTTTAAGGGTTGAAACGCACCCTCAAAAACTGGGGTGTTTTTCGTTTTTCGTCTATAACGTTTTAACGGTACGAGATATGAAAACAAAATTTAATTGCAACAATGTTTATTTTTTTTCGTGCACTATACGTTGGAGATAAGAACGATAAAGTTATCGACGAAAAACGAAAAACTTCGCTACTTTCGAGGGTACGCTTCGACCCTTAAAAATCGGGTTCCGCAGATATTAAAAAAATACGTGTCGCCTATTTTTACCCATTCTACGAGCATGCCAAATTTCTTCGAAATCGGAGAGATCGACCGCGCAACCTTTCCTTGTTAGTGAGTTCGGACTCTCTGCTTTCTGGCTTTTTGGGAAAGGAAAAATAAATATATCGCAATAAAAATGGTCGAATTTTGTACAATTCAAAAAAATGCTCAACATTGCCAAGTTTTTCTACCGGCGGAGCTTTTTTTGTCTACTCACTGTGCAAGGTGTCCAGTGAAGAACGAAAATGGCAGCGATTCGAAAAAATCCGGGATCCAAAAAAGTGGAGTAATCGCAATAACGAATATATTCGACGGATGCACGAAAAAGCATGGAATGCCAGCCTCCGCTATGAGAAATTTCTTGCCGATGAATTAGGTGAACATTTCTCATTATTTGGAAGTTAACATTTTTTGAATGCACGTGCAATTTATTTCTTTATCGCAGAAATTCGCAGAAATTGTTGTGGCCACATTTAGGCTATGCAAATCACTCAACCGTTTTTTAGAAGCTTTCGTAGCCATTTTTGATAAAGGAAGCATCGAAAAAATTCCAACGATAATTAAAGTACGGATAAAAAAATTAACAAGTAATTTTCGTTGCTCCCAAAAATGTACACTTGACCATTATCCATTTTCTTCACATTGGTGTATCAAAAAAAAAAAAAAAAAAAAAAAAAAAAGACATGAAAATGCCGTCTATGTGAGCAATTTTTAATATGGTATTGACACATTCTATGATCATTCGTTTGGTGAGCTTTGATGACCACTATCATCGGAGAGCTGCGAATCATGTAGGGAATTTCTACCTCAGCCATTAATCAGTAACATTTGGCGGATGCTTCTAAGCGTGATATGTAAATGTTGTTGGCGTTTTTACACGGTCCGAAAAAATCGCACTTTGTTTGATTGCAACCAGCAATGCGGGAAAAAGTTGCGCACGTGAAACCAACAATATCAACGGAAGTTATAGATGGAGCACGTTGTAAAAACACGTGACGCTTCCACGCATCGTTCGCTGGATGAAAAAAATCTTTATACACCGGTACTGATCTATTTCTATTTATCACTATCTCCAAAATAACACGAGACATCGTAACCGTTTTTATATTTCAATATAGTGAGCAAATATTTGCAAACGGTTTAATCATGAATGAAACCTATAAAGAAAGGGAATACCGCAAACACGTTGAACTCATCCGCCCGAATGGGGCCTTTTTAATTAAAAATGCATTTAACGGAGATATACACCTAGATGGTCGAGGTCGAGGATTTAGAAGCTATGAACATTCCGTTGACCTTAGAAGACCTACACTATGGGCCTGGTATCGATGATTCCATGTAAGTTGACAAATTTCATGATTTATTCATTCCCAAATTTTCAAACGCGTTTTTCTCGAAAACATGTTTTTCAAATCGGTACCCAAAATTTCTCGAAAACCAATGAACCGATTGCCTTGAGGTTTTTGTGGTTATTCTATACACCATTATCTAGTACTTGTCGTAGGATTTTTTTTCCGTTGCTTAGTTTTCGTTTTATAGGCAAAATAATAACTAATTTTTGGCCCAAAAATCACTATTTATGTTCAAACGTCCGCCATTTTGTCATAAATCGATATTTTCAAAATCGGCTATCACAAATACTAGATTATAGTATTTAATTGAATAATCTTTTTGGTTTTTTTTCAGATGATTTTTAAAGAACCGCCAGTGGGTACCGTATACGCAGATTTTATTTACGACGCTCCAAGGATCGTACAATATCCTTGTATATTTTTGATATTTTTAAATAAAGAAAATTAAACATATTTTTGAATGTATACTTTTAGATAATTAAAACCCCAATCCGAAATTTCAAATAGTTTTCCTTGAAAAAAATCACAAAAATGAGCTTTTTTCCGGCTCCTAGGTGTATATCTCCTCTTAATTAAAAATATATCGAGCGGGAAAAAGTTCGGCCGATTATTTTTTGCCGACATATTGTCGTTTGAGCAAGGGGTAGAAGTATAGATGAAAACCGGAATTGAGAATATTTTGTCTGAGAAACGCTATATGTGAGGACAGCCGAATATAATTTTCATTGAGATACGATAGCAAAAAATCGCGTAGCGTCGCATGCGCTTGTATGTTCTCTTGGTGAAGTACGTTTGAGTAGAGGTTAGACGACGTTCGGAGTATGTAACTCTCGAGAAGTGATCGTCACCTCAATGGTCGAATCGTCGAACCCTTGGGGAGCCATGAAGCTTACCAGCTTGTAGCCAGCTTGTACAGCCCTTTGTACTGCTCGCGTAAGCAGTCATCGTCTTTGTATAAACATATCGTAGTGACCGCAACCCTGACACGTTGATAGGTCCGTCTCCATCGTCAACGAGAGCGCTGGAGTAAACCGTTGCTACCATTTGGGAGATGCGCTCCGAGGCCAAAGAAGCATAAATTTGAAATTCTCCCATTCATGTCCTCGATGTCGAGGAAAATCCGACGTAAGTGGCATAATATATTAACCAAGCCTCAAAATTTCCAGTCGGAAAATTTCTTTTATCGATCGTTTTACCTGCATTTGCTAATGCATGACTTTACCAGAGAAAATGTCTTGATCGAACATGCTGTGTTCAACATGCTGCATCTCAGACTGCCGCAATTTTCGAACTTCTGAACTGTTCACAGCAATGCCATAGTTTCGCAAGGATGCACTCGTGAAGAAATTGTCGTAGGGATGCAATTGAATTCCCCTGCTTGTCTCTACTTCCTGATAGGGGTTCAATGGGGGTCATCGCATTAGACCTCTATACTGAAACGTCACTCTCGCGTATTCGATTTCCATCGCGATTCCCTATTGGAATCCAATGCGAATCCTAATGAATTGCTACGTCATTGGACGGAATCCGATACGATTCTTGATTGTGGGGGAATTTTTTTTCGTCCCTCTTCTTTATGCGTCAACGGGACTTGAAAATTCACAGATTTTCTGTTAATCTAGTCAATCCGCTAGCACTACCTTAAGGGCTCTTTTTCGTCATGAAAAAGTGATTCACTCATAAAATTAATTACACATCTATTTAGTATGAATATGAAGCTCTTAGAAAAAATACATTTTTTTTTTCGATGTACAAAATGGCCGACTACTCGAAACTTCTCGAAACTGCTTTTTTCCAATTGGCGTAACAAACAACTTCAACAATTTTTACTCGATTAATTTCAAATTTGAAAGTTATATTCCTAATTGCATTTCGCAGAAGAGTACGCACGGAATTTCTCATTAATCGAAAACTTTTTATATTAAGAGCAGTTTATGAGCAGTTATAACGAAATTTTTCACTGAAAATCCATTTTTTAACTTCAAATATCTACAACTTTTGAATAAAACAATATTTTTTAAATTCCTTACGAACTTCTCTAGGTATTCTAATGTAGATTGGCGAGAATTCTTTTTTTTGTTCTAGGTAAAAAACTGTGGATGCTCAAAGTCACGCCGTGTAGCGCCTAAAAAAAAGATAACAAAAGAAAATATCAGTAGTCGGCCATCTTGTACATCAAAAAAAAATTTAACTGCTTGATATTCATACTAAATAGATGTATAATTAATTTTATGAGTGAATCACTTTTTCATACGAAAAAAAATTGTTAAATTCGCACATGATGTTATACCCGTTACTGTGACCTAACCCCTTAAAGGCAGGTGGATGAAGTATTATCCGAGTCAAATTGACCAAGTGTGTCAATGCCGTGGCCAAATAAAAGTGTGTCAGGGAAGAGTTAAAATTGCTTTGGATCTCCAACGGATTGGTCGATCGATCCCACATGTTAAACACAGCCTTTGAACAAACAAAGTAACAATTCCACAAATCTTGTAAAACGACTCAACTGAGCGAGAAAATCGATTCGGACGAGCGTCAATTCAAACAATCGCCGGCCTATTTCATCACCAGCGAATGACGACTCTCCGCATGTTCTCCCCTGACTACATGTATATATCTATATATGCCCGATTATCTTTATTCCATCTCATCTCAGTCGTAAAATTCACACGAGTTCTCTGGGAAATCGGCACTAGTCCCACGATCTCTCTCCCTCCCTCTCTCCCTCTCTCTCTCTCTTTCTCTCTGAGCACGAAATCGAGATGAGAGAGTTCACGCGCGGCTCTTTCCTTATATTCTCCCTGGCGCGCGGGATATCGCCCTTTTCTCCTCGAATGTGTGCTACTGCGCTGCAACACTATGGATGTTACTGCTATACGCGATTCCTATAATAAAATTAATGGAGCGTGTAAGAGTCGCGGGCGCGGCGAAGGCGGCCGTGAAAGGGGGTGACGGAGGACGGAGGACTCGGCTAGAGAGGCCTGCCGCGGATTTTGCCGTTGCGCACCGCGCTCGATAGACGACATTCTCTCATCTGCGATCCTTTCGCGTTTGCCTTCGTGACTTCTGCTCAGCCAATTCCGCGCTTCAATTTGCTCGCGCACACGTTCTACTCAAGTTTCATCGATAAATTTATACATCTGTACATTGCCGTATGCACATGCATACATTACGCGCTGGATCAGATAGACTCCATCGCTCCTGGAGAAAAGACTCCGAGTTGGACTGGACGGTATGTGTCCCGATGTCAGCTGTGTCCTTCTGTTTGTATTTATAAATATGTGCAATCGATATGCAATACTGGCTTAGGATATACCGAGTGCATAAATGAAAAAGGCTGTTGGAGACTCTTTCCCTTCGCATTCAGCCTCCGAGATCGCTCCCCATTAGAATTAGAATGTCTGCACAGCCGCCGACTGTAACCGAGCCCAACTATATGTGTCCTCGTACCTCGTACGCGTCTCCTACCACGTCGATTCTGCAACAAAGCACATTTGGTTAAACATCGAAATTGGAGTTTCGGGGGCGTTATTTACGCTCCGTAACGAGATGTATGAGGATTCGTGTTCACCGTTGACCGAACGATGTTTGTGCGATGAGAAGACTTGGGGCAGGATGCAGGAAGAGGGAAGAAAAATATGCACAGGGCAGACGACGGCGTTGTTTGGGCTAACGGAGGGGAGAGTTTAAAGGGTTATGCTTAGTTGTAAAAGTCGAAGAATTTATTTTTTCAAAACCAATATATCTGACGGTATATCATATTATAAATGTTCCATGAAAATGTTAAGGTCATCTGATCAAAGTTGACGGATTTATAGGCTGTCATGTTGATGCCAGTGGGAACGCTCGGAGCGTCGTTCGAAAATTCAAACGGTTTTTTCTCGAAGGCACGTTTTTAAAGTTGGTAAGCGAAATACCTAAAAAAACTGCTTCGATGTTTCGGAAATTTTTGCGGCTTTTTTTAGATGTAAAAAATATAGTATTTGATCGAAGAATTTTTTTTTCCCGATGTATACTTTCGAATTCGATGAACGAAAAATGCCAATTTTTTTCGCAAAATTCCAGACTCCAACTTTGAACAGGCGCCATTTTACAAATGTGATATTTTGGAAATTCTTATGCTTAAACATAGGATAAACTATTGTACCTACGAAATCTGTTTGATTTTTCGATATTAGATAACCCGGTTCAGAAGGGCATTGCTCCCTGCAAAATACGTTTTCGAGAGGTGCTTCCCGGACATTGGCTGTAAATCGATTATAATGAAATACCTTGATACCAAAAAAATTACAGTGTTCTTCAGATGATACTTTATCAAGAACCGAATTTTTGTGAAAAATCCATCACGACTTTCTAAAAAAAAATCCCAAAAACAAGCTGTTTTCGACTGTTACAATTAGGCATAACACGTTAATATAATATTGAAGTTTGCATCTTTTGGAACGCATCGAAAGTTCCGTAGCCCATTTCTTTTTGGCACATTTAGTATTAGTACTATACCAGTGTGAACCGCTGAAAATTTGGCTGGTTTTCGGGAATTTTTTGAAAGAAAAGTACTCAATTAAATGTTTCGGAAAATTAAGAATATATTTGGCTATATTTGAGCTATATTACATAATGTTTTCATACAATATGATTGAGATCCAAGCGACTTATGTGCTGCCTTCGGAGCCACAAAAAAAGTTCCTCCACTGCTGACGTGATTCCAGCCGATTGAGTAGCTGAAACCGAAAATGGAAAAAATGTCATTAAACTGGAAGGTATTTCCTGTACAATGACGTAGGATTTTCGAAAAATATCAAAATCTAACAAAATGACGTAGTTATGAAAAAAGTCTGTTTTCTTGTCTATAAAATGGTTGTTTTTTTTCAATGCCAAATCGTCATTGCGGAGCAAATATATTCAAGAGTACTCAGTTCAAATTTCATGTTAATCGGATAATTGCTCTTTAAGTTACAATGACAGCAAATTTTTAAAATCTCATTTCGATAACAACGCGTTTAAAGATTTAACTATCAATTTTTGCAAGATAAAATGATATTCTTGAAAGTATAAACTATCGACAAAGGCGAAGCAAATCGATTTTTTAAAGCGTCACACTGGTATAGTCTATTAATCCTGGAATATCACTGAAATGTTTTTCAGGATTCTTATTAGAGATCTTTAGCCTAAATGTGTGAGAAGAGACGTAGGATGATAATGGAAATGAGGAAATAAAAAAAAATAGAAAAGAATTTTCATTGCATTCCAACGATGCACACTCTAACATCGTATACTTTATTGCCGCGCGTATTGTTGAAAATCCGCAATATCAGGGCACTATGCAAGTTGGATTAAAAAACGGAGTATTGAAATGCGACGAATGTGAACTTTAGATTCACATGGCGATTATTCATTGGATATGTGCTCGTATGAAATGGAATATTTCGAAAACCGGTCGTAAAAGGACCCCGGATACGCGTCTTTTGGAATTTTATGTTCACCGTCTGATTCGTCGATCGTGCCGATGGATATTGTGGAAGCGTATAAAACTTACAATAAAAAACGGCAATGAAACCTAACAGGATCAGGTTGGCGGAAGGGACATCGAAACAGTCCTGTTGCACCTGGATCGCGGAGGATTCTATAGCCGGAGAAAATGGAATCGCCGGTTTCTGCATCCCGGCGAAGCATCTCATACAGCTCTCCCTTGATACGTAACTTATGTTAGAAACTCTCAATACATTATGTCTTTCCATCTTCCTCCCTTTCTGCGATCTTCTCGACTTTGCCAGTAGCAATTTGATTTGGGTTTATTTTCGCAACTTCAATTACCGCTTGTTTAATTTTATCTTAGTGAATGTCATCTCCATTTAGACAATTCAATTTCACCGTTCATCTTAATTTCACGTGGGAATTAAACAAAAATCGAAATCCTCACGACCGACGTCATCCCTGCTTCCCAAATAGAACGTACGTTTATCCAATATGGAAAGTCCGAAACTATCGGGAATGTGCTTTAACCCTTTCATACCTGACGGGGCATATGCTGCCCCAGTCTGGTAATTTTTTAAAGGGGTTAGGCCACTCTACAGGCCGAAAAATAGGCTTTTTGGGGATTTTTTTTTTTTTTTCAGAAAAACTGGAAAATAAATCGAGATTACAAAAAAGGTGTTTATCATACATACCAGTGACTGTATACAATAATTTTTGTGAAGCGATTAATTTCAAAATGGCGGCTGTGCAGCGTTTATCTCAAAACTGCATTTTTTAAGTTGGCAGGAAACATAACTCAGACAACTTTCAACCGACTCACTTGAAATGTTGAATATATCTTGAAAAATACATTGTCTATGGAAATACGTAGGATTTTTTTTGAATATTGCATATTTCATTTTTTATTAACAATTATCTGACGATTTTTTAGGCAAATTTTTGGAAAGTGAAAAATTTCGTCAGATAATTGTTAATAACAAATGAACTATGCAATATAAAAAATATCCTTCCATAGACAATGTATTTTTCAGGATACATTCAATATTTCAAGTGAATCGGTTAAAAATTGTCTGAGTTTCGTTTCCGGCCAACTTAAAAAATGCAGTTCTGAAATAAACGCTGCACAGCCGCCATTTTGTAAATCAAAAAAAATCATTGTATGCAGTCACTGATATGTATGATAAACACCCTTTTTTGTAATCTCGATTTATTTTGTAGTTTTTCTGAAAAAAAAAAAAAATGTCCCAGTTACTGAAAAACATAGGGGCATTTCAGTGGTGAGGAATTCGCACCCTTATTGAGCAAGTTTCAGACAGAAAAGTTATTTCATCGTAATAATCACTTGAAGGAGAAATAACTGTTCCCGGTAATGAGGCACACTAAACTGATGTTATAGCCGTATTGAAAGGTTTAAAAACGTTTTTTTTCTTTCGAAAACGTTCCTTACTCTTCTTCCAGCGACTCGTATAAATGTTCGCAAATTGATTCTGTCGTTCCTAACGAACTTTATCGAAACAATGGAACATCGTTTGTGGATACACTGTCCGACTTAATGAGCTCAAAGTATACTTCGTATATCCGTCCAGTGCGCTCCGACTGCGGTGAACTTCGTGACGCGGCTTGCGTCTCTTGTCGAGAAAACTGTCGAACCACAATTACCTCCCTTCGCCAGGCCGTGGTGTATATATATCTCTCTTCATTTCCAGTTCGAGTAAAGCGAAACCGAGAGAACCGAGTTCGGGCGCATGACATGTACATATGTGTGTGCCTGTGTGTGTTTACGTATATATAATTTACCGATCAGGTATGAAATAGTATCATGCCCTTTGAAACGCTTCTGGAGCAACGGGTTATAGTCGCGAACGAAGATATAATGGAGGTATGTACCTTGCTCAGTGGACTTGTAATCCGAGCATATTTAACTATTTATTTGCTGTATATTGTATATATGTTCGGATGTGTGCGTGTCTATAACCACCCTATTATTATTATTATTAATATTATTATTGTTATCATGTCTCGTTATGGCCAATGCATATATATTATTCTGTATTTCTTAAGTTTTAACGTATGCCCTTGCGGGTTTTTACGTATATTACCCTTCCTAGTCAAGCCCCTTCTTATCATCCCTATCCGCACCTCGATAATCTAACCAACTTCCGTTGCATCCACAGTTATCCAAAGGCACTATTCTAGGCCTCAATTTCGAGCGTTTTTTTCGGGCTTGATAAAAAATATATATATACCTTTTTATCATTCATCGTTTTAGTCTTTTTATTGATGTTCCAAGAACTTATAAAAAAATAAAAATTGAAAATGGTATGGGCAGCTGTGAAAAAAAAGGTTGAGGCAGTTGACATGATTTCAAAGCTCCTATTCATCTGAAATAGAAATAAAACCAATTTTCTTGATCAATAAGAATGTCATTATGGCGAGTACCATAAAGTTTTTTTTTAAATCGCGGCTGTCTGATAAACAGTAAATTTTTCGCTCTATTTTCCTCGAGTTTTTAATTTGTTTAAAGTAGTAATAACAATATTATTGCAATGCCCGAGGTGGGGACGATAAAGAGATTTATAAAGAAGGTCCATACCAAATTTGAAGTTAATCAGTTGAATAGAACTCGACTCAGTTAAATATTATGCCACCAAGAAAAAAAACCTTCGTCCAATTACTAGTCAATGCTATTTTGAAGAAGTGTGCAAAATTTCAATAAGATCGATGCATTAGTTTTTGAGTAATCGCGTCCACCGACTTAAAAAACAGTGTTTTGAGAAAAATGCGAGTACCTTCGTCGCTCCCGACCGGTCTCTCCCAAGGGGGGGAATTCCCAAAAGCTCTCTCTCTCCTAGACTTTTATTCAGGTAACTTTAAACTTCGGGAGAATATTCGAGACATATTGTACTATTAGAAAGCAACATTTAAAAGAAAATGGATTTTTTGAAATTTTCAAACCCACGTAACCCCTTAACTCTGATCGGCCGACCCTATTCAAATCTCGTTTATCGGCGGAAACATCGGGAATTTCGAAATTTCCTTATGAGGACATATTTATAAGAGTCTATACTTAAAAAAAGTGTAAAAAAATTCATTTCAAATTTCTAGACTAGAATACTGCCTTAAGCTACACTACCGCATTTGCCGAGGGTACGGGGTAACTGTGGACAACCCGTAACGGAATAGACGGCCCCATATTCCTCCAATTCTAATCGATTACCGCTCCGAGTATGGGCCATGCACAACGCTGCTTAACTCGAAGTACCGCCCGAGCCGAACCGCGAGACATGATTATTTATCGATATATTAAACATCATTGTTATTATTTATTGGTTTATTTATTATTACTATTATTATGAATTATTACTATTTTATCTATTATTATTACGATTATTATTATGGCAGAACTTTCATCGCTTTCCCTCCTTACAGCCCATAGACTGCAAACCATACTCCGATAACCATACCGTTGTACCGTATTTAAAGTCTCCGCGTCTCTCTGTCGTGATATGTCACGAACGATAATGTGAATGCGATAGTACATGAATGCGGCTTTCGAGATTCTTACCGCGAATGGAATTTACTTGCCGACAGTCTGCTAAACGTATAGGATGAAGGAAGATGTATTTCAAAGGAGGGCTTCCAGTCATCTCGTCAAGAAAGGATCGTGAACGTGTAAAGGCAAAAAACTGTAATTGCTCTAAGGTTTTGATGCGCCGGCTGGTAATTACAGCAGTGCAAAATAATGGTGGTCTGCAAAATTCTTGATTATACATCCAGGCTCATGTGAAACGTTAGGACAGGTCGATATTAACACTAACCGTACCGGCAAATTCACATACACGGCTTTTTCCATTCAGAACCGGGCTTCGTACGGTTAGTGTTAAACATTGGTTGTTAAAAATGCTCGTTTAGAGAGTGGCGAAGTGCGGCACGTGTATCGAAATGACCCAAAGGTGACGGAATGTAGATAGTCTCCGGAGAAATGTAACTGCAATCTGAAAAGCTTTGAAACAATTGATGTTGAAGTTGGCGTCGTTGGCAAAAATTTACTTTTTTAACTGTTCGAATTTTTTTCGGCATTTTTGGGATGTGAAAATCATTCAAACGATTTGACACATTTTTTTATAGTGATAAGAATGGAGAAATGACAAATTAAAGAAAAAGTGGTTGCACCCCAACGACACAGACTTCAGCTCAAACAGTAGGAAACAATCGTTAAGGGGCTATACCAGTGTGACAATTTAAAAAAATCGATCTTTTTGCCTTTTGCGACAGTTTATACTTTCAAGAATATGAGATGAGATTTTTATAATTACAAGATTTGTATACTTTCAAGAATATGAAATGAGATTTTTCAAATTTGCTGACATTGTAACTCAAAGAGCAATTGTCCGATTGACTTGAAATTTGAACTGAGTACTCTTGAATATATTTACTCTACAATGACGTAGGATATTTTTGATTGGATGAAAATTGACGATTTGGCATTGAAAAAAAACGACCATTTTATGGACAAGAAAACAGACTTTTTTCATAACTACGCCATTTTGTTAGATTTTGATATTTTTCGAAAATCCTACGTCATTGTACAGGAAATACCTTCCAGTTTAACGACATTTTTCCTTTTTCAGTTTCAGCTACTCAATCAGCCGGAATCATGTCAGCGGTGGAGGAACTTTTTTTTGGGGCCTCCGAAAGCAGCGCATAAGTCGCTTGGATCTCAATATTTTTCTACGAAAATATTATACAATATAGATCAAATATAGCCAAATATATTCTTAATTTTCGAAAACATTTAATTGAGAACTTTTCTTCCAAAAAATTCCCGAAGAATCACCCAAATGTTCAGCGTTCACACTGGTATAGCCCCTTAATGATAGCGCACATTCTTTCGGTATTTTTTTTCGCGTCCCTCCAATTTTAATAACGAGCAGTCATTTTTACCTGAATCGCATGATCAATTGTATTTGGATATGGGAAGGTATATGGTTCGGTGGCTGTTGAACGCCGCCAGCTGGTAGGAACGAGGCAAACTCCCGCTCTATCTCCCTCTTCATTGTACGCTCTGTCCCTTTAATTAATGCAAACGAAAATCCATCACTGCGTTCATTGGTGGCTGTATATCACAGCTGGGTTTTGACCATTTTGTACTCGAAAACGGACGCGCGCATTATCTCTCAACAATTTCTTTTGTTCATACATTCGCGGTTACTCTCTACCTCTCTCTTTCTCGCTCATCACTTTCCCAATCGATGCCTCCTCGTGCCTCTGTCCCTTTCATTCTCTCTCAATGTCTTTCTCCCCCTCTGTTCTTGCCTTCCCCCTCTCCCCTTTTACGACCTTCCTTTTCTCTCGCTGGACCGCGAGAGTGTTACAAACTGCACAGTTTAGCTTTCTCGGTTTGCCGCCAAACTCTGTAACGCTCTGAAACTCCATTCAGATTGGCCACGTGCGGCCATTCGTATATTCACACATATATCCGTATATACAGATACAGGGTACAAATCGTATGAAGCAAAGAGTTTCCCGACCGCGAGCGATTTTTCCCAAGCTGTTCTAATTTCCCATTGGTCTCGTCGGTAGATCGCCCAAGTTCGGCCACGAGAAAGCCCGTTGTCTTTTATTTTGCGTGCTTCCACTTGGAATTTATTTTCGTAAGATTGTATTCCATCAGCATTCAATCTATTCCATGCATCAGCAGCGCCAGCCGGGATTTTTATGTCACTAGATATCGCATTCAGGAGGTTGGAGCGTTAGCGATAACTCAAGAATTAGTTTATTTATTAAGTTTTTAATATATGTGATTGTCTAACCTGTATTGTCACTTTACGATTTTCTTTAAATTTTTGGACCCCAAAACACCAGACATAAAAAATATGTTAATGTATGGAATTTTACGTGCGATAGATGAACAAGACGTTTATGATACGAATTATGTATATTTTTTTTTTTTGTTATTTAGCACCAAGATAAACCATTTCTAATAACGGACTAACGCAATCGAAACATTTGTAAACATTTAGAAAAAAAACCCACTGTTTCCATCGTAAATCATATAGATATATTGTTGAACTATCAAGGTTTGATGAAAGATTACGAATCTTGACTGCCGAACGAACAGCATTGCTGCCACCCTGCAAAAACTAGGCGTGTTTGACGTGTGTTCAAAGTATGTAGAAGTAACACAACATAAAGGCTAGACACGCGTTGCCATGTTGATTCTACACACTTATGCATTTGGTAACACGTAATGCGTTACAATTACACACGTAATGCGTTGAAATGACACACGTGAGCGCGCCATTTTCACGCATTAAATTATTACACACCTTCTCAGCTGTCCCCATCAATAACACGCTTATTCGAACACACATTAAGCGTGTAGAATCAACATACAAGACGCATATTTACACCCATTGGGCTAAACAACACACGTTGATGGCAACACACGAGCAAAAATAACACATGAAAAAGCAACACAGTTCAAGTGTGTTAATTTCGAGTCACGTGAAACACATTAGTCGATGTCACATCAATTGATTAACCGGTTAATTGAATACCCAATTCGGTCTTAACTTTCTGTTTCATTTATAGACCATTTTGGAGTTTGTCACGTGGAAGAACCTGAAATTGGAATCTATTTTCCAAACCTCGATAGCTGCATTGAATCTTTAACGACGTATTTTTGTTTCGAGGCCAACACTCACACCTCTCATATATACTACAGAGTAATATATAAGTACTGTTGAGTTCAGTTCCATAAATGCATATATTTTGACGACAAAAAGCTTGTGTTATTCAATTTATTATTCCGACGCATCCCATGTATATACAGGACTGGAAAAATAAGTGTGTTGTTTTTACCCACTTTGAGTTTTCAAATGGCTGTAGACACTTTTTACACGTTTTAACGTGCGTAGGAAAAAACACACGTAAGCGTGTTATTTGATCACATCTCTCTGTGTTATTTTCACATCATCATTTTTCGCACACGTTAAAACGTGTCAAAAGTATTTACAGTCTTTTACACACACAAAGTGTGCAAAAACAACACATTTCTTTTGCAGTGCAGTCTCAATGTCTTCGAAGTTGCCGCATTTCGCCAGCACTTCATATTATTTAGTAGTAATAATAAATAATCTCGTGATAAGTGGAATATGGCGGGGAATGTAATGAGGGGGAAGACTATATAAATAAATAAATAAATAACCTCGTGACATAAAAACAAATAGGCATAATTATAAATGACTGAAAATTTCATTCTGAGTTGTATATAACATTCGCTGACGCAGTTTTTTTTTCATATTAATCATCGATGATGTTATACTTTTTCAAGTTGGTAGCAACAAAAACGTTTACCATATTTACGTAACGAAAATATAAAAATGCATAATTTGGCCATTTAATTATATATTTGATGAAAAACTCGTATCTACAGAATAAATCTATACCCCGTGTGCATTTCTTTTAGGTTTATTGAAGAAAAATGCATAAACCGTCATCTGACTCAACTGGACCGCTCCAACCTCCTTAAAGTGAACGTCGATAAAAGTCACTTTTAAACGGATTTGATAGAATGATCCGAACAGCTGTTACATTCGAAAGTGCTGCATCGTCCATAAAGTGGTCACGCGTCACTTCAAAAGTACACGTCCCGAATAATCCACGAAATTAACGAGAAATTACGGTTACCTCGGTGAAGTTACGCGTCAAATATTGAGGTCCTCGTTGTCGACAGCTCGTACGAATTCATGGGATGTCATATACGTCAGTTATATCGCGGGTATAATGGGTCGTTCATTTATCGATTCGTATGCTATCGAGCCATGTATATACACATACACACATTCATATATAGGAACACATTCATATATTGGTAACATACGTTGAGCGAAATGAGTCTTCCCGGGGAAGCTCTTTCACCGTCGTCAGAAAAGTCCGTATGTACAATGCGATGGCTCTTCTGTGACAAGATCAAACCCCGAGAGAGAAAAGTATCCGAGGATGAATAGAACTTTCGCTTCGAATGGCCGGGAAATAGTTAAAGCTTCGGTTTCAACGAGCACAAGGGGGTAAAAAGCTTGCCCGATAAAAGGATGTTCTCAAATTAGGAACGTAGGTCGTTTGCCACCCTTAACAATCCCCATTTCCGAAACTCCTCGTAGGGAACAGCCCCAGAGCTGTATAGCGTTGCTGTCCTTTCGCTTTATTCGAAGCTGGACTTTTCCCTCTGGAATACCCTCTTTCAGAATCTGGACAGTCAGACACTTGCGTCTTATTGTAAGAAATATGACATAGAAGAGGTCGGAAGTGAGCCGCGGAAATTTAATTTGACAAAAAAAAAAGAAAGCCCGCGACCCACCGTTCTAATGGGAATCTGTCACAAAAAAATAAGCACTAGAAAGAGTAATTTTCATTTGGCACAAATTAAGCCCGTTTCACGTACACTCATATAGCCGGAAGCTATTGGGAAATCTGTCGTAATTGAAACCTGGCATTGCGGACTCGAAATTCGATAAACCGATATGGAACAGAGATACAGAACGTTTCGAAAGCTGGCATATGAAAAGGAAAAAGCGGCGTTTTTTTTTTGTACGTAGACGTTGCAGAGAAAATCCCCGCACGCATGGTAATCTCACAGAGAAGCGAGCCATTTCGTTATTAATCGCGACGGTACTGTAAGCAAAAAAATGACGAGGACAAAGTTTGAGGGATGTTTATTAATGACGATAGCCTGCGGGTATGGAGTATGTACGAATAATTAACTTTTACGTATTGTACATATAGGCACGTTGACGCGTCTGTGCAGACGGCGTAAAAAAAACACGTAGGTGGGGTGTACGGTTAAAGTTCATAAGAGAGTGTATTGTGTTTCGAGAATAATAATGGCTCGGCTGTTGCCAATCTCCTTTCACGTGTGTGTTTGCTTCCGTGTGTGGGTGGAGGTCGAATGTTTGGTGAATTGAAATTGTATGCCTTGAAAAATTGCTGATGGATCTTGCTTTAATGAGTCCCGAAATACAAAATGCTCCCTCTATCTTTCTCTCTATCGTATCAATAGATCACTCAAATTCCCTCATTGCTTAATTTTCTCCAATGGTAAACGGTCAGCATATCGGTATCGGATAATAAACGTAGGCTACGTATTCTCGTCAATTTCTCATATAAAATACAATCTTCGCCAAAATGATTAGTCATTCCCATTATAATATCACCAAAGTCCACAAATAATTCAGCAGTAAAAAAAAAACGAGAGTATGAAGTGTTAAAAAATATACGGAGTGTCTCAAAAAGTGACGTCAAAAACGAACATCTAGATGCCTCGTATCAATGTCTATCCGAACAATCCCCATGTACGATCGACGATCCTTTTTAGAATCCAGAATTTTTTTTTAATTTCCCTTTTGTGTACGGACTTCCCTCACGATTTTTTAAAAACTTGTGTTATCGTTATGAAGTTCACTGTTGAGCAATAAATCAATGCCTAACTGAACACCAACGTAAGTGGCTTAGATTTTGATGTAAAAAAATTTGATTACGTTTGAGAGGATTAGTTATTAAAGTTTAGATGATAAACAAACGTATCCATTATTTTTTCCGTACAATTATTTAATGGAAAGAATATTATAAAATCATTGTCTGTATTTTTTAAAATTAGTTTGATTTATTTTAGAGGTAAACCGTAAAGTTTTATGAGGCAAACGACAATATTTTCAAAGGGAATTTTTTATTGCCGAGCGTACTTTTTGTAACTTTTTCTGCACACACACATACACACATATTTCATACTACTTCGATTGGATCCTTTTAAGCTGTAGATAAGCTCGCCACGCATGACGGCAGAGAATCTCACCATCAACTTTCTCGACGCACGACGGAAGCGTATTTAAAAATGTCATTTTAGCGTACAGCCGCGCCACCAAGGACCAGCGGCGCCACGAGATTAATTGAATGTTGGTTAATTAAAAAATGTCAGGAAATCACCAATTACGCAGTTTTCGCACCTACGTACAGACGTGCATATGCATATACAGACAAATGGTAAAGTCGGATAGCCCTGAAACGCAGAAAGTTTATCGTTCGAGTATATCTCTGTGCCTCGGGCCAGAAAGAGTTTTATACTACGCAGTGACTGTGCTCGCGCCGACCAGCAAGGATCGTGTGCCCGACGTCGAGCTTAACAGCTACGGAATATTAAATGTCCCGTACGTTGTCACGACTAAAGGTGGCGTGTGCTCTTCTCTTGGGTGTACGGCAGATTCCAACTATATGTATTCATACGTATATGCATATACGTATACATGGTATTTCGCATCCAATACACTCATAGAACTTCAGTATAGTAATATAGCAAGGTACTATTCCAACACATGGAACGAGAGGTCGTTCGTTGACCCCCCCTGCCATTACAGTGGCTGCATATTCGTAGTCACTTCGTACTTCTTATTCTGACCTTCCTAACCACAGAAAAGAAAAACCTAATATATTCAATTTCGACAAATTTTACGCCCCAGAGTGCATTTAAATCTGTAGAAAGATGGTGCAAAACCGAGAGGATTTGTGATGTTGCAATTTGCATCGACCGAATGGATTTTTTTTTGCAGATTTAGGCTGCTGAGGTAATCGAACGTTTCTTATTATCATTGGAAATCTGCAACTTAAGGAGGAGAAGGGATCCCTTAGGCAGACGAAAATAAGCGAATTTTCAAGACTTTTTGGCATCGAAACGATTTATTCTATGTAATTAAATTTTTTTTGTACATATTATTACTTCTTGCAAATTCCGATTTTTTTGCGGCAAATTTTTTTAATTTTAAAAAATGGCGGCCGTATGACACTTCAGAGACGGTTGCCGCCTGAGTTGTTCTATGGCGTACAACGAAGCGGGTGGTGCATTGATCTGAAACATCAGAGCCAGAAGTTTTAGATTTCAAAGACCCACATGATCTATGTGAACCGAAGTAATCCAAAGAGGAGTGAAAATGCGTAAAGTTTGAAAAATCACGATCCATTTATCACGAAAATTTCACTTTAGTATTTGTTGATGAAAAAGTCGTTTTTTAAGATAATTTTCAGACTTTTAGGTTCACATAGTCGGTAATTGTGTTACCCGAAAGTGTGCAAAATTTCAAAATTATCGAGCAGATAGTTTTTTAGTTATCTTGTACGAGGTTCACGAAAAAGTAGTTTTTAGGAAAATTGGTTTAAGGAGCTATACCAGTGTGAACGCTGAAAATTTGGGTGATTTTCGGGAATTTTTGGAAAGAATAGTACTCAATTAAATGTTTCAGAAAATTAAGAATATATTTGGCTATATTTGACCTATATTACATAATTTTGTCATGGAAAAATATTGGGATCCAAGCGACTTATGCGCTGCCTTCGGAGGTGCCAAAAAAAAGTTCCTCCACTGCTGACATGATTCCGGCCGATTGAGTAGCTGAAACCGAAAAAGGAAAAAATGTCGTTAAACTGGAAGGTATTCCTTGTACAATGACGTAGGATTTTCGAAAAATATCAAAATCTATCTAAATGGCGCAGTCATGAAAAAAAGTCTGTTTTCTTGCCTATAAAATGTTCATTTTTTTCAATGCCAAATCGTCAATTTTCATCCAATCAAAAATATCCTACGTCATCGTAGAGTAAATATATTCAAGAGTACTCAGTTCAAATTTCAAGTGGATCGGATAATTGCTCTTTAAGTTACAATGTCAGCAAATTTGAAAAATCTCATTTCGAGAAAAACGCGCTTAAAGATTTAACTATCGATTTTTGAAAGATAAAATGATATTGATATAAATCATACAAATGATAATGATATTCTTGAAAGTATAAATTGTCGAAAAAGGCAAAAAAATCAATTTTTTAAAAGTGTCACACTGGTACAGCTCCTTAAAGTTTCAATATTCAAAAATGTTGTAACTAAATGACCTACCGAATAATCTGCCATTCCGTGACCATAAAGTAATACCTCAGCTTCCTCGTGCTGTTAATTTTCCGTCATAAGCTCTTCTTCGCGTTATACAGTAAAGTATCCCCTCTCAAATATGCAAACAAAATTTTAATTATGATAAGCGCAAAGAGAGCAGAAAAAATATTGGTTGCATTGCAGACTCTGTATCCGGCTGGCCAACTTTCATTCGAGCAATGTAAAAAATAAACGCTACTCGAGATTACTACGATAACATTTAGGTATTTCATTCACGTGCGCCTCGTTTCCATTGCGATCCTATTCATTTTTCTCGATATCGAGAGCTCCGAAAAGCGATTGGATATTCGTCAGAACGAGCTTCCCTCGAAACTGCCGCAATACAGCGATTATACCGGCTACCGGAAAAATGCGAGCGACCCGCGAAAAATCGGAGCGAACTCGCGAGCGTCGAAATTCCGAGGCACGAATAAAACCGAAAATGCGCATGTATTTGAGCACATCCATTATATACAAATCTGCAGTTATCTATACAGTTGCACGCGCCAGGGAGGAGAAAATCGAATCAAAATTGGACGTCGAAACGGCCACCGCGCGCAGTTCCTCGACCCTCAACCCCTCTCGTTTTCCCTCGTACGTGTGTACAAAACAAGTACATACAAACGTTGTGCACGATGTAGGAAAAGCGTTGTCGGAAAAAAAATCTGCAAAGCGATCCGCTCGAGAAACGCCGTACCTCTGGCTTTTACAACTTGCAGGCCCCGCACCAGTTTTATAGCCAAGTTTTTCTCGTGCATTAGAGAATAGGCGGGTGCACACGAAACGGGCGAAACGACATGTATTGATCGAATTTTCTCCGCGCGAAAAAATAGAGACTCGCCGATTTGGAAAAAGTGGCGTACACACACAAACACTGTTTTCATCCCACGATATATTAACCGTGGGCACGATCGATCAACTTTTAGAAAATAAAGGGTTGAAACTGACGTCAGCTGGTATGTCGATTCTTGTTAGTGGCGCACTTTGAATTGTTAATAATTGATGTGTGTACATGCACGTTGTTCGTTTAGCAATAACTAATGTTTTCGACTATACGGCGACGATACCCACGAGCAAGCCACACCGAGCGAGAGGGGAGAGAGAGAGAGAGAGAGAGAGAGAGAGAGAGAGAGAGAGAGAGAGAGAGAGAGAGAGGTACGCTTGTCGAAGAAATTATTACCTTTATACCGGGGTCACGTGTCCAGCTGCTCAAGCATCGTGAGGCGCGAACTTTCTCATAACCGACACGTACACTCAGGGAGAAGAGGAGGACATAAAATAGCGGAAAAGGACAGTCGAGAAGAGATACGTATATTTTGTTTATTCCATTATAAAAGTTATAGGCATAGCCGAGAGAGCGAGAGAGAGAGAGAGAGAGAGAGAGATATGAGCTTGCCCATGTTCCATATACCTATAGATATGCATCTCGATATCATACAAAATGCACGGAAGCTGTGAAATTCAGTACGCGCAATCGAACAACTTCACAAAAAGTGATGCATTGTATTACGAACCGTCGCCCTGTAACCGTCTTTTTGCGTGAAGGATTAAAGAAAACTTCGCCACTCACCGAGACAGTTTATTATTTTTTTATCTACATCGCGGGCATATATCGAGGGAGAGGAAGATCAAAAGTTTTCATCGTTGGATCGCCATGGAATTTTTTAACGTCCGAATTTTGTTTTGAGATATTCAGGCTACACAAATCTCTGGAAGATTTTTGGGATCCTCGTTAGAGGTTAAAAACTTCAATCTGTGGGAAAAGATTTTGAACAATAATATAAACAAAGTACCGGTGGAAGGGTGCTTAAGGTTCGGCTCCGGCGGGTACTTGAGTTGAGCAGCGTTGTGCATGGCCGACACTCGGAGCGGTGATCGCTTAGCCGTCCTCCGGCTCGCGGTATAGTGTAGCTTAAGGAATTCCTTCCGCGGAGGGCCGCATTTTGTGATGGCATAAGCAGGGCCCTTCTGTATCATTGTCTGAAAAGTCGCGGCTACGAAAATTCCTCTGCTACTCACATCTTTCTAAGTTTTATCACTAGGAAAGTACATCTTCGCGTAATGTCTGCCCGGAACATTGACATGTCCTGAAAAGTCGAGCCTGTCTTTAAGAACAGTTTGAAGCTACTTTGCTTTTCACCTCATCAAAGATATTTATCATTGATTAGGATGAACCTAATACATCTGTTGTAATTCTATTCATCATTAAAAGCATTCATTTCATCAATGATAATCGACGAGGATAAGAATACTTATCATAAATACCGGAATTACAGTAACTTATGATTTGAGCATAACCCGTGCGGAAAACTGATAGGGCATCCCTAATAAAAATAAGGGCCTTTCAGGGCTTCCCTAGTGCTTTCCCTAGTAGGGATTTCCACAATGGGCCCAGACTTGGCCATTATCGGGATAAACTTGTAGGGATTTCCACAATAGGCCCAGACTTGGCCAGTATAGGGATAAACAAGTAGGGATTTCCACAATAGGCCCAGACTTGGCCAGTATAGGGATAAACAAG
Organism: Ophion obscuratus; assembly: GCA_964007375.1. Classification (NCBI taxonomy): domain Eukaryota; kingdom Metazoa; phylum Arthropoda; class Insecta; order Hymenoptera; family Ichneumonidae; genus Ophion; species Ophion obscuratus. The sequence continues at coordinate 40,143,203 of OZ023316.1, read as the reverse complement.
TAGGGATTTCCACAATAAGCCCACATCTGACTATTATAGCGATAAAGCAGTATAAATAGTTTAGGCTACATGGTTAATGGTATTTCAATCATTCAAATGGATTATATATATCGATCGAATAATATTATCGAACGCAAATTGGGAAAAAGCGTAAGGGCATTAGCATCTAAAAAATCAACGATGAACACAAATATTCAGACAAACATCAGACAGTATTTATTTATCAAATTAAAGAAACCTTTTAGATAGATACAAACAATTACTCATGGTTTCATTCATACATGGAGTAATGCTCGCGCATAAGTATGAACAGTCCCAACCGGTTTGCTCGACATTTTTATAGCAACTAATTTCCGCTTAATACTCATTATAGGGAAAATTATTTCTTCTGAAGACTTCGCTGATATTTCCATTCATAAACTTTATCTGACTGTGTAGGATAAGTAAATAAATTGGTCTTTGTTTTCCAGATCTTTCCCTCAATGGAAATAGATTCCAGTGATTCAGTAGACCCATATATTTTTTTTAATTTCTACTACACATCCATTCCTTAGAATGGATGTGTAGTAGAATATATTTGTTTAAATAATGCAACAGACTAGCATAACTATATAACTATAATCAATGTGACAATCTTATAATTTCAAACTTAAGTGTTACAAGCTACCACAATTCTAAAAAATGTTATCATAGTGGATAGTTCCTCAAAAATAAATTTTTGCAGTGAAGAGAGTTCGCCTCACATTATTTTTTGTATTAATTTTGTCATGGCAGTTTGTCATAAAGGCTCACATGCAAATACGCAATTACATTTCTACGCGCGCACACATACATACACATGTACTCACGCCCACACCTATGCACATGAACAATTACATAAAAACAAATACAGATATACTCTGACGCGTTTAACATACACGTATATCCACTGATACGGATATTTTATGGCGCTGAAATGGTTTTGATGAGGCGCCATTGAGGCAACTTATAAGGCCCCGGTCGTTGCGCCTTTAATGGTCCTTGTTGACAAAGTGTGACCGGCTGCTAACGGCCCTCATGTGGCTTCCAGATTAGGGCCCGAATAAAGTTAGGAGAATATCATTGGGGCCCGATCACAGCCCCAACTCAATTTCCGCACGGGAACGAATAGCCACATTATTTATTGAGGGAAACAAATAAAACAGGTGAATCGTGGTTTTTTAACGCCTTGTCACCATGTTAAGAAATATCAATGTTCTGGCCGGGAGGACATTACTTGAATGTATTTCGCCAACAAACCGCCAGGTGGCTACAAGCGAAGCGCTACGCGTAAGCAAGGTACCAGGATCAAAGTTCGTCCTGTACGTTGTACCACGTACAACGTGGTACACGCACGCGTGGTACACGCACGCTGTAAGTACAGCGTGCACTTACAGCGTGCTCTTACGCTTATGATTTTGCGATACTAGTGAAATAACCCTTTGCACTCGAGGCCGTTTTCGCTCGGATAGTGAGTGGTGAGCGAGCGTCATCTCTTGAGTGCAAAGGAGTAATGAGTATCAGTATACCAACTAATACGATCTATTCTACTTGGGTAGATCGCCAAAAGCCCTTCCAGACGCTCGCTCACCCCACTTGATCGTTTCTCTGTCCAGTTCCTAATCAGTTCCCGAAAAAGGGAACGGCGGAGCGGGACCTGGCCTAAGACCTGTTACATGGCGAACCTAGTCTACGCTGGATAGCTCGACCATGGTCTGGCATTGTTTAGGGAAACCAAATCATGGGCAGGACTTTCCCCGACTCAAATTTCTACACGAGTAGAGTTATTTAGTGCATAATTTATCATGTTTTGATAAAAGTTTGGTAACTCGGCTTGAAATTTTACCAGTGTACTGGGATGTTTTCACTTCGTTGTACACGAAAATCAGTCAATTGTTAACTTTTCGGGTTCGTGGGAGGAATACCTTAGGACAGCTGTGGACGCAACGGAAGTTAGGTTACGTTAACGAAGTGCGGGTACGAAGTGGTAGAAAAGGGTTTGATTTGGAAGAGTAATACGTAAATTTTGCCAGGGTATTGGAACCCAGGAAAAGCAATAAATTGAAAATAATCGGCGCACTTAATGGACGAAAAAGCCAACACCACCGAATTAGAATACAACCCTCTTTTTTAATGCGATACAACATGGGCTTAATTTCAGGCTGAAAAAACAAACATTCAGACACTATATTTTGATGGTGTTGACGTTTACATAGTTGGAACACAACGAAAACTCTTTTACATTTGATTTACCTTTTTTAAAGTATTATAGAAGATATTTAGATATGATAATTTTTTATAGACATATATGGTAAATCGCTAGATAGGTATCTTAAAAAAGGATTGAAAGATCTTTACAGGCAAGATCTGCGCAAAGAAATCGAAAGAATTCAGAAATATTCATTCTCATTGCGTTCCAACAATGCTCATGCATTTGGATCATATTGACGTAGATCGGTCGTCTTTACACGTGTTTGACGTTTCGTGGACAGTTCTTCCATAGTATTGGCTTGCCTGTTGTTATCGTATAATACAAATAGCTGGCATACCTTCTTTTCATGCATACCCACCGTATGTTCCGTTCCATGTATTTTCCGAATATACTCCGAAGACTCTTTTTCTTCCCAAGTGAGGAAGAGAGAGAGAGAGAGAGAGAGAGAGAGAGAGAGAGAGAGAGAGAGAGGAAGCGAGTAAGGGCATTTTAATCAGAACTTTTACGATGTTCTTTGGCTCTCTTAGCTCGCTGCGAGGAGAGCAGGGATTCATTTAGCGATATTGCTCGTTAGTGATTCGCACACCGGTTCCATAATAATGCCACCCTGCGATTATCGGCTGCACCGTACTTACCCACACACGCGCATAATGAGTGTACAAGGACCCGAGTGGCCTGCACTCACATAAATTTCAACGCGAGCAGCGCCTCTTGCTGAACATCAAATTATCAGTCTTGGAGTACGTTTTTCCGTCGATCATACGCGCTCGCGGCTTTATTATAATGACGCATGTACCGATAGCATTGAAGCTGTTCACCCGGGTGGTCGGCCCATCCAGTCACTTGCCTCATTTATAGTTTCGCTGTGTATCGACGCGAAAAAGAAAACACTCCTTCATCGTTTGCCGCTTTCCACTCTCCGAAGACAAAAGCTCCCTTTGTCCCTTTGTCAGCTACCTATAGATAACCGCCTTAATACGTTTTCGAGAAAGCCTCGGCGAGGAATTTGCATGTTTAAACGAACACGAGCTATAGGCAAAATCGCAACTGACGATGGGCACTGCAGCCTAAATGATCTGGATTCATAAACGGCAGCAGCCCTTTTGTATTTCAGCGATCGGTGCGCGCTCGCGATAACAATGTCAAGAGTCCATAGGAATTTGCGATGAGAAGGGGGGCGATATAGTGAGGGCTCTCACGTGTACAACCCTACAAGCAACGTGGTTATTCCTAGAATGACGAGCACTTTACAATGGAATTACTTGATGTGGAAAACGGTCTGTCCTCGGCCCTCTTTCTACTCCCTCTCTCCCCCCTCTGTCTTTATCTTTCTCCGTATATATGTATAGGGAGATGTATAGATACACATATGTATTCATCCATACACGTGGAAAGTGAATTCGAAGACTTTCGACTTCACCGGCGGCCCTCAATTGTTCCCATCCCCAACATCATGCATGATATTGAAGTTTACATCGTTGGAACGCAACAAAAGGTTCGTACCCGGTTTTTTGTTGACGCATATAACCCTCCTCAATCACTCAAAAGTTTTTCAGGGTCCGAATTAGAGATCGTCAGCAAAAATGTGTAAGAAAAGGTTTTGGATAATAAAAATAAGGAAATAAAAGAATGGAAAATAATGTTCCTTGCATTTCAATGATGCAGACTATAACCTCGTCATCATGTAAACTCCAATGTCTTTAAGACGGAATGACACTTCCTCGCGGTCGGTATGGTAGAACAATCATAGATACTCAAAAATCTTTGAAACGGCTCTTCAGATCCCGTCGAAACTTTGCCAAACGATGTCAAATACATAGACGAACGGCTGTCTGCCCCTCAAATTTTCTGAATTTGAAAAAAAAATGTAGATTGGTTATCCTTATTATCACATAAGCCAATCTACATTTTTTTTTCTCAAATTCAGAAAATTTGAGGGTCAGACAGCTGTTCGTCTATGTATTTGACATCGTTTGGCAAAGTTTCGACGGGATCTGAAGAGCCGTTTCAAAGATTTTTAGGAATCTATAATTGTTCTACCATACCGACCGCGATGAGGTGTCATTCCCTCTTAAATGCACCTTCGAACAAATGTACTAAGCAGTTTTCTATGAGGTCGTTTGAAAGACGTACTGTCTTTAAAATCAACTATTCATTACTTTTTCAAAAGTTGAGGAGCACTCACAAGAGCCGTTGGGCTGTTGGTGTACTTCACAGGGATAGAACGGGTTCAAAATGTACTTTCCGCACATGTATATATATATATACATGTGCCGATACATACATGTGTGTAGATGCATATATATGTACATGTACATGTGTGTACATACATATATATGTACACACGTACATAACAGAGTGTGTAAAGTGTAGCGAATACATCTAGCAAGCCTGATATTATTAATAACGTTTGAGGGCTCTCGTGTGCCGGTACACGCGATAATATTCCTGCTTTCATCTCCAGCGGCACATAGCTCACGAGAGGTATGCATGTGTGTGTCGACCTTTGCACGGTTCACATATAACATGTCTATATAAATTTATCGTCATATATCGCTGACGTGCCGCCAGACTCCGGGCTCCGGAATATCCGAGTGAGCTTTGTGAGCCGAACAAACGAACGTTAACGATTAACGCACCCGAAGATCCCTCGTTGACTTGTTGAGTTCCAACAGACACACATGCATAGAAAATGCACGAGCTTACGGAATGAAGGAAATTCGTTTTGTTTTACGCGCTTGTCATGCCTGACGCCATGTTTCTACGAATTGTGTTCGTCATTGCGAGGCCTGCGGAAATTTGGTTCAATTGCAAATCTTTTGATGTCTATTTTTGATGGAGGTACTTTAACAAATTCAGCCCTGTTGTGCGTATTTTTGAAGGGAGTTCACTTTTCTGACGGACATTTTCGTTGAAAAGGAAGTCACGGGTAGATATGTCGTTTATTTTAAATGATGAAATGAAGAAAAATGTTATTTCAATCGATGATAAAATATCACAAGAGCACTATACCAGCTGGCACGAAGGTTGTTGCAATCAAGGGGAGACTCGGGCATAATATGCTGCTTTTTTTCTAATGGATCGGTACTTTTACCCGAATAACTTTACAGAGACATACCAATCGTGATAGATCTTTTTCCCAGACGGCCCGGCCTATTATAATTTTCTATGTTTATTTACAACATTTACATTGTCGACGTTTATTCAAGTCTGGCGAAATTCAATTTTCCCATTGTTCGACAAAAATGTCAGTAATTACCTGTGCAGCACGAACCTGCAAGTATTCGTGGCATATCGTGCTCCACTCTCCCCTTTATCGAGTCTCATGTCGTTGAACCTTCGGAATGCACCGAATATATATATATACACATACACATATATATATATTTCTCCCTTATTTCTTCGAAATTAATATCACCTGACTTTCATTTTCCACATTTCGGTTGCTGATACTAAAAAACATTAGTGGCATTTATAATTAAAAGCTGCCATGAAGAATTGTAGGCAATGCAACAAAAGAAATTTATTTTTCATTGCATTTCAACGTCACAATGTCAACGTCATCTAGCCATACGTACTCTTGCCAAGGTATCGATAAACATCGCAGTTCGCACTGGAACGTAGTAACTGGAATGCAATTGTTAAAATAAATAAAAAACGAAATTTGTGACGCTTGGATTTTATATCAAGCGACAGTTTTATCCTGATAACGCTCGATCGTTTGCATCGTCATTGGACGGCATATTGTATAATAGTCGAGTCACGCGAATACGCGAATCGGCAAGCCGGAAAATGGCTTCACAGCGATTGCCAACGTCATTATTTTCGTTTGAGCAGCCCGATCGCTCGAAGCTGTTTCTGCCAACTCGACTGTAGCTCACTGACTCGTAAGTAACTAAGGCCCAGTGATTTGAGGCATTTCTGGCACTGTGCCGATTTCCACGGAGATAATAATCGCGCATTACCTCACGGTACATTGCAATTTTATCGTTGTCCGCTATTTCGTCCCATATTGGATACGAAAAAAGAATATCACTGTCGCGGCATTTCCAACGGCGAATCACTCTACCTATTTATCGTCCGAAGTGATTGAAATCAAATGGCAAACATTTAAGAGTACTCAGCACCGCGGGGAGAAAGTTCCTCGTCATGCAATTTGTTTTTCTTTTTCAAACATGTCATTTTCTATCTACATTCCAAAAATGCAAAAATTAAATTTGTTGCAAAAGTTGTTCTTCCTTGATTGCTCTTATGATGACGTTGAAGTTTGCATCGTTGTAATGTGACGATATTTTTTTTCTTTTTTATCATTATCCAAAGCCTTTTTTCACAAATTGAGGTAGGACAGTTCCAATAAGTGTACGTAGAAATTTTCGAGCGACTTTAACATCTAAAATTGGCCAATAAAGTTGAGTATTGAGTATTTAAAAGAATTAATTTTCGTTGCATTCCAACAATGAAAACGTCAACGTCATTAGGACACCTTCAAAGATTTTTCTCACTGTCTTTGTTTATGATAAAATTATCCATAATTACTCTGTCGAGGGATGCGTTGAGTTAATCTCTTTAAAAAGATAAATCGACGGACACTTTTTGTCATTCCGAATAAATTAATTACCCGCTTGCTCGTTGATACGCGCAATTCTTATCAAGCCGTCTATATATATTATGCGGAAAAGTCATTAGGTACGGTATAGTGCAAAAAAAAACTGAGACGGGAGCGTTAATTACTTACAGGCATTATAATTGATTTTCTAACGATCGCACACGTGGTGCGTCCCATCAAGAGCCATGTGGTGATGCGATTAATTAATTTCTCATGGGTGGCCCGCTCGTGTTATTGATCTAAAGCGTCATCGCAGTCCATACGTGTGCGTATGAATAGATTGCTGCAAACAAAAAGGGCGTGGAACTTGCTTAGCCACCACAACAAGTAAGAAGGAATAAACCTTTCTCATTGTTAGCAATGGATGCGTGAGTATATACTTTGGTGGCATGTATATTTTATTAGTCTCGCAGCCCTTATCTCCGTGAGAAAATTACTTTCAAGACGAACTCCAGACTGTCTTAATTGCCTCTAGTTTAATGTCATTCCTGTCGGATCTGTGGTGACTAATGACAACTAGCGGAAAAAAAACAGTAGTCACCATCTTCGAAGTCCACATTTAAAGGGTGTTCAGTATTCCAAAAGTTAGAATCAACGAAGTAAATGTTAAAACGAAGAATTCTGGCCGTGAACGTCGAGTCGAAGGCTCAAAGAAAGGGAAATCTTGCGAAAATGTGAGTGCGGCAGTCGGGGCCCTCACGCATGATTGGGAGGTGGTGTGTCACATCTGGAAGGGATGAGAGCGTAATATTTTCGTTTCCCTCTATGTTGCCTGCACCTAGCGCAACAGCACGGGATGAGGGTAAAAAGGGGTAGTGCGTGTGAAGGACTATAACTAACTAAGACGCGATATTTCGGTATTGCGGAATAATTCGACCAGCTCATATAAATTTAGCTGACGTTTTACTACAGATGGGTAGTCGGATTTCAATGTGAATTAATAATAACAGTGGCGTAAAGGGACAATACAGAGAATAATAGAATGATGTGGTTCGCTTACATCTGTTGGTGTGCGTAGCTATGTGTGTGTTCGCTCGTTAAGATATCGGCAGACGCTCTTATGAATATGGGCCTTCGCTCATGCCCAGATGCGCTCGCTGTTGGAGTACGTCGATGACACGCGCGCAAGGTTTTCGGACGACGCAGATATCCATATATATGAATGACGAGAGCCACTGGAAGCTCTGTACGATCGCAGGGTGCGAGAAACGAATTTGACTTTTCTATGCTATTTGTTATATATATATATATATATATATATATATATATATATATATATATATATATATATATATATACACCGGGTGTCCCAGAACTGAATGCGTTCCCTGAAATGGGAGGTTGGGGGTGAAATTCTAAGTCTATTGATATAAGCGTGTATGGGTCTCAGATCAACCCCTGAGTTGCTATTAATTTTTAAAGACAGCAGCACCTGATTGGCCCGCCTTTAAAAATTAATAGTCATTCAGGGGTTGATCTGAGACCCTCACATGCTTATATGAATCGACTCAGAATTTCACCACCCAATCCAACATTTCAGGGAACGCATTTAGTTCTGGAGCACCCTGTACATACATTTGGAAAGGCAACCGGAATAAACCTTTTAGATGGGTTAAAATAGAAGTTCAATGAGTGAGGTTAACTCGATGAAATTTGTCGAGAGACAGAGCTCTGAATTCGATGAAGATTGTCGGCGGACTAAGCTCTTAATACGATAGATGTTGTCGGCAGACTGACTTCAGGAAGGAAGTCTTTCTTGATATGAAAATTAGGAGGGGTTCAATAGTGGGAGAAGGAACCTTAGGGAGAGTGCAGTTTTGGTGATGCAATTCTTCCGGGATTGGTCGATTGGTCGTGAAGACATCGGTTGATTAGCGTGATTGGTCGTGGCGGGGTGTGTGAATAGTTTACAGATTCGTTAGTCACGTGCATGGCCAGGGCATCGGGTCTGATTATTATGCGTATGAAAAGGCGACCTTTGTACCGTGTTTCGGGAAAAAGTGCGTGAGATAACGAGTTGGATATCTGAGACCTAAGCGTGCGCATGGTTTGCGTTATGCCAATTTATGGCCGTAGTTACTTCTCATATCAAGAAGTTTAAGGGGCTATACCAGTGTGAACGCTGAAAATTTTGGTGATTTTCGGGAATTTTTTGGAAGAAAAGTACTCAATTAAATGTTTCGGAGAATTGAAAATATATTTGGCTATATTTGACCTATATTACATAATTTTTTTCGTAGAAAAATATTGAGATCCAAGCTACTTATGCACTGCCTTCGGAGGTGCCAAAAAAGTCCTCCACTGCTGACATGATTCCGGCCGATTGCGTAGCTGAAACCGAAAAAGGAAAAAAATGTCGTTAAACTGAAAGGTATTTCCTGTACAATGACGTAGGATTTTCGAAAAATATCAAAATCTATCAAAATGGCGTGGTTATGAAGAAAGTCTGTTTTCTTGCCTATAAAATGGTCGTTTTTTTCAATGCCAAATCGTCAGTTTTCATCCAATCAAAAATATCCTACGTCATTGTAGAGTAAATATATTCAAGAGTACTCAGTTCAAATTTCAAGTCAATCGGATAATTGGTCTTTGAGTTACAATGTCAGCAAATTTGAAAAACCTCATTTCGAGAAAAACCCGTTTGAAGATTTAACTATCGATTTTTGTAAGATATAATGATATTGATATAAATTAGATAAATGATAACGATATTCTTGAAAGTATAAACCGTCGAAAAAGGCAAAAAAAATCGATTTTTTGAGAGTGTCACACTGGTATAGTCCCTTAAATACCGGTCAATGCGAAGAGACCGGATGTATTTTGCATTCAGAGTTAGGCTTTCTCGAGCGTGCAGGCTCTACTTTGTCCCCATGCAGATGGGCCGACGTAATGTTATTGGAGTCTGTTGATCGAGTCGCTGGTTGATTTTTCGTTCGTCAGCTCTTTGTGGAATATGCGCCTGAGATCGTGTTCTCGTTGAAAGCCAATGTGATGGGAAAAGTCGATGACTGACGGTGCTGCTATCGTGCATATATCGCTGTGGTTCTAATATCCCTGCGAAACGTACGCACGTTCCGTTTTATGCTTTTATGCGTCTTATTCTTAGATTTATACATGTAATAAACTTGTCACGGCAAATGAGGATACTGGGAATAACCGAAAGAAGAGTCTCCCCTGCACCTTCGCTAGGATGTAACAGATGCAAAACCCCGAAAGCCTCTTTTCAGCAAATATACAGCCCGCGCGAGCGAATGAACACGGGACATTGCAAATTTCCCGTTCCGCCTTACTGCACTCTCCCAGCCACCGCCGCTGTTCCGTGTTCCACTCAGTGGCCCACTGAGGATTTCCACACTCTATCCGAACTGGGACGGAACGTACGCACGGTGATGGGCTGTGCCTGTTCGCTCCGCTGTGTATTCAGCTTTGTGACGAGCCGTAGTAACACAACTACGCTATATATATATTCCCGTTTTTGCCGTTTGGCGGCGCCACATAGTTATTTTGTACCGTTGCCAACTGCCAACACGCACATTTTCCATTCTCAAATTACCATTTCAACTTTAATTGTGATCAAATTAATTTTTTGACCAGTATGGTTCAGCTTTTTTCGTGATGTTGAAGTTCACATCGTTGGGATGCGACGAAAAGGAATTATTTTTAATTGTTCGTATTTTTATTGGTCGATTTGGGCTGTGAAACTCACATAAGGCTTTTTGCGTATTTTTATTTCAGATCTACGACCTTAATTTGCAAAAGAAAACCTTAGCAAAATGATAAGGATATGGAAATGAATAATTGACAAAAAATATCGTTCCGTTCCAACGATGCGAACTTTAGGGTCACAGATTTTCGACATACGGTGCTGTCTTACTTCTAAAAGGCAAAAATTTGTCGCAAAATTGGAAATACAATTGCGTGATATATGTACCTAAAGTCCTAATGGACCTCCGCTCGGAGAAAGAAATCTTGAAGATTTAGAATGGAACATTTTGATGTTAACCATGCATTTCCCTTCGGATGCCCCTAAGCCGAGTAAAAATGGATTTCGATTTCGAAAGAATTCCGACCAAGCTGGATTTTTGTGGACAGCTTTATTTTGATGTTTTAAGCATACCTCGAAAACTACCCATAACTTAAACCGTGGGATTTCTTCAGGCGGTAAGAGTTCATAAATTCCAGTTTTTCACAAATATCTCGAAAAACATCAATTTGTCGGTAAAAAACAGTTATGAGAAAAATTGTACGAGAAAACCTGTCGCCAGAGAAGACGCGAGAAAATACTAACGGTTGGTCGGACATTAAACGTTATTGCTACTTCTGCTTCGAAATATTGACGAAACCTTGGGATGCTGGAAGTGGGTGTTGCATCAGTTTTGCTATAAACGTTTATTGTACTGATATTTGGACGAGTTTTCTTGGTTAAACGACTGGCCAAAAACGGTTAATTCTCTTCTGGCATTCTTTGGTTCATGCACCATATAGTATGCATCTTGCATCTTCAGACTACCCTTTGTCTAAAGCTTTGCGGATCTTGCTCAGTGGTGTAAATTTACCAGACTTGAACTCTCGCCAAAGCTACTTGGATTAGTTTTTCACGAATGAGCCGCTGTAATTCTATGAGCAAGAAACCGCCTTCGGCTGTCAGAAAGATCGAAAAAGTTTAGCCATCAAAACGGTGCATACATAATTAATTAGATTTATCTGCGGATTCAAAAAATGGCTGCTTTTCAAAATGATCAGCTTCGGTGATCGTCATTTTTGTGATTACCGATCGAACTAAGGGTAAGGGTTCTCAGATCAAAGTTAAGGGATCTCAGTAAATTCGCTATTGGATGCGTATTAAGTATTTTGTTTTGTCTGGCCGCCTGGTCGAACGGCAGGTTGGCAGTGCAAAAATATTTTGTTGGTTCGACACCATGAAGTAGGGAAGAGAGAATAAAACAGCCCAGGTAAAAATCGTATTTTCCTCCACGCGTGGACATTTCGATAAAATTGCTCGTAATTCCCGATCGCAAGAGCTAAAAGGCGATCGTGAAAAGAGCATTAGGAACGATATCCTTGACACTTTATTGAACTATATACGACGCCGGTTTCTTTCTTCCTTTCATTCTCATTCCGAGCACAATTGCCGGGGCATATAAAAGCTTCGGACAATAACAAAGAAGCACAAACCTTCAAGCCCCTCTATAAGAAAAAAAGAGGGGGGGGGGAGTACCTACGCCCTATACTTTTTTTTCCTCCTTTCAACTGAACGTACACTTATTTGCTCATAAATATCTTTACTTCTTCTCGACAGAGCCGATTCATCGAAGTCTTATCGCAACTTTTCGTTTAGTTCGTGTCGATTCATTGGGAAAAGCGTTTGTCGGTGGGCGTACAGAATCGTCATCGCTTCAGTAAGGCTCAACGCAAATGGCGTCGCCAAGATACAGCTGGAAAACGTGCTCACATAGATTTATTGGTTCACGATAGAATCAGATCGAATACTTTTCGGTTGCGATGACGTCTTTGTTTTCCTTCACGTACCGAACAAATTTCATTTCGGCCTGGTAAATGTTGCTTTTTATTCCGATCACAGTGTGCTTCCTCCTGGAATTTGAAATGAAATTTAAAATAAATAAATCTCTAAATGGATGATATTCAAGTTTTCGTTGAAACGCAACGAAAGTTTAGTGAACTGAACTTTTTTTGGCAAATTTAATCAGCGAAAATCACTCGTACCTTTTCTAAGACCCTTGTTAGAAATCTACAGCCCACATTTGCAGGTTACAATTTTGAAAGATAAAAAAGTGAAGGAAAAAATTAAAGATATTTTTGCTGCATTTCACCGATGCGAACTTCAACGTCGTGAAAATGATCACTTCTCATCGATGGGGAAATGTTTTTCATCTTATACCTTTTTACCCCCTACATTACGAACAAGCCTTGAAAAGTTCGTAAAAAAACTACATTTTCGATTTTTATTTTGTTTGATGCAAATACTCTCAACCGACGCGTGCCGGGATTTTTTCTTTTATCATAAGAATGTGCGCAAAGAAAATAAGCATTCGATATCGTTGGTACATCGGTTACGATCCATTCGAAGTTTTAAAAGAGTTGTACCAGACGTATCGGAGAAGGAAAAAAAATTACACTGTCTAGCGATGTAATATCAGGTTGAAATTACGAAACTTGACGCGCTCCAGTATCCACAATAGAACTCCTGACAAAGGCTGTTTTGCTATGTATTCTTGACGCTTACACTCGAGTGTATTTGCGTCGGTTCCTACTCATGGAGTTCACTGCATCGGGTGTATACGGGTTTCTGGGACGAAGTGAGAGTGCGCCTTAGTGTTGCACCATTTATTCGTCTCACGAGAACTTCACGATCGTTCAAAGTGCTCTTCGGCAACGACACCCCGGAGTAAAGATCTCTCTCGATACGGGTAAATGATATTATACGTTATCGTCTCTGCCTGTACACACACACACTCACACCTTTGGAGCAAACAATTGATGTATATGACGTGAAGGTCTCAAGTTAAAATCTATACAAAAAATCGATTAAAAAAATCGTTTGTTAAAACGATTTCAAAGCATCGAACGTGTACCTTCATCTACGACGTTGTTTAATTTCTTTGAAACGCATCAAATTGTTTCTACGCTGTTGAAATTTGCATCGTTGAAATGCAATAGAAATTCTTAATTTTTTCATTTCTTCATTCGTATTACTATCTCAACTCTTTTTTTCCAAGTTTAGGTTATGTATTTCTAATAAGAATCTTCACAAATGTTTCAGTGACTTGTGGAGAATAAATGTGTTAGAAAAAATTAAGCAATACGAATAAAAATATTTTTGTTGCATCCCCACGATGCAAATTTGAATACAATTTTTTTTAAATTAGTAGTTGTGAATTTTTTTTATCGATTTGGGCTACCTAAATTGCTCAAACGTTTCTTCTACCGTTCTTATTAAAGGTCAACAACGTAAACCTAAAAAAATGGAGTAATCGTAAAAATGATAATATAATTCAAGAAAAAATATAAAAAGAATTTTCGTTGCATTCGAACGATGCGCACTTTTAACACCATTCTCATTCCGACTTATGAAAAAATCTGGATGTGTGATTTATTCGGGAAACGTCTTCTTCAAACTTTCTGGGTGAGTGTGTCATAATATGGGCGGTAAAATTATTTAAAGCGATACTATGTACGCGGCAATGTTAACTTTAAAGTAATATACATGCGCACGTATTGCAGTACACTTATATGAAATGAATAGAGAATATTGAAGTGGAGTATAAGAATATATTGGGTCATGTCTGCATCGAATGAAAGTCAAATGTCAGCATTGTTCGGATGAATAGTGTGTGTATGTATATATATATTACGAGCGCGTCCTCTGTCGAAGTTGTGCTCGAGAAGTTGGCTGAAGGGGCTCTGTTATGCAAAGATTGGCTGACTAGACGGGATAAAGTGAGTGCAATATATCGTTGAAACCTCGAGTTCTGGCATAGAGGATCATTTTGCGAATTCATACGGATATTGTACGCAATTAACTTTTTATCGGTAGCTTTTAAAAGAGCTTTTTTCTCACCTGCCCTGACGCGTTAAAAATTGTGTGAATATTTTTCATTTTTGAAGAGGTGCTTTCAATATCTTTTCTTGTCGCCTTTAGGGCTTTTGGAGCTTTCCGTAGAGGCCGGAAGCTTCACCGTTTTTCCTTTTTCCACCACCCACTTTATTCTCCCGGGCTTTCATTTTCACGCTCTATAATACCGTAGACTGGTGAGCTTTTAACCGTTTCCTTTCCCCGTTCGTTTCTATACAAAACGGCGCCCTTATCAGTGCTTCTTTCTGGTGAGAAAAATTGTGTATATCTCATGACATGTATAAGCAAAGACATTTCTATCTCGAACATATACGTAAAACGTTTGATCTTTAACAGTTGCCGTCGTTGACAAGAATGTGCTCGTCAAAATGAACGGATGGAATTTTCGCAATGCACTTTACTGTCACTGATTCACTTTTTACGCACAACATAATCACATCAAGCGATTCGTTATCACCAATTTTTTTTTTTTTTTTTTTTTTTTTCATCAAACGATCATTGATCATTGATTCGCGAGCAGAAAATTTCAGGATTTACAACTTTATACGATTCTGCAAAACGTAATTCATACTGGTACTTTTTAATTTGTCGGCGAGAAAATAGAAGGGTGTCTTTTCCGACCCTCAAACTCACAATTTTCTTCGCAATAAAAATCTGTACCACTTTTTGCGCGAATGTTTGTAACTTTTTATGTTCTGCCTGGATTCTTTCATTTCTCTGCTGTTTCACGATTACTCTTTCAAGGCATTTTCTTTCACCCGAATCGATATCGTGCATGTCGACGTCACTTCAGCTTCAACTCCTGTGCCATTCACTGTTCCTTTCCCTCGCTCACTCTCACTCACTCTCCCTCTCTCTGTCTCTCTTTCTCGCCCTCCCATGCCTTCTATTTCTTTGCCGACATTCTTGATCGACGCGATTAACTTCCCCTTTCGAGAAAAGCCGTACGTCAACGCGGTGGTGTGCACAACTCTGACGGTGAGACGAATGAAGGAGGATGAAAAACCGCCTCAAGCCCCAATAAAAAGGCAAACTTATATAAAAAAGGGGGGGAGGCGTTCTAGAACGAGTATGTGAACGACTATGACGATAGAATCCTCATCTCTGCTATTTCTATGTGTGTATATATAATGTGTGTGTGTGTGTGTGTGTGTGTGTGTGTGTGTGTGTGTGTGTGTGTGTGTGTATTAGGCTGTATTCGAGGGCAGACTGCGACGGTGACTAGATGGCTCAATTTCCTGAACGCCATCACCGTTCTCCCATATACTGACTCATGACGTTAGCCACAGGTCACCGGAAACGAGCAACGTGAAACTCTCGAAGCTTCTGCCGATATTACTCCTCGCCGTTGAAATCGCTTCCTATTCCGAATGCCGCGCATACCTATATAGATCGCAATCTCGCCCTCCGGATATAACTAGACATCGTTGACGGTCTGTTCAACTCGGCTAGATGTTGCAGTCGAAGGTTTAATTTGTATCGGGCAAGAGTAAGTGCATATAGAACTAGATAAGTAACTCTACGATTCATTGCGTCTATCACTTCGGATGGAAGTGAAAATCTCGAGAAATACGGGATTCTTTTTTTCAATATTAATTAAAAATGACTAAATGAAATTAATGTAATACTTGATTACTACTTAAGGGAGTGTACAGGGTCAACATAACCTCACAAATTTTCCAACCGACTTTTCTCATAGATGGTTATTTTTTTACGGAAAAACAAAGCTTTAGGCTCTGGTGAATTCCCTGACGCAGAGCTTGATGATTTTTCT